>JAWRVF010000574.1:0-232788 GCA_036785485.1 Physcomitrellopsis africana
AAAATTAATTATTTTTTTATATTTTGTATCAAATTATATAGATTTATTTTATCTTATTTTATATTTTGAATACACAACTAGGCATATTACTTTAAAGGACTTACAAATTTTTAATTCCTATCAACCATCATATAGAAATAAATACAAAATGTGATATATTCTATAACATAATCTATAACTTTGTTGGTACCACTCATGAATCTCATTATTGATCTAATCATTTGTATATTTTAAGGTCAATTTAGATCCCATTGTGCATTTGATAAGACAATAGTTTGAAAGATTGAATGATGGCTATCAACAATTGATGATGTAATGAATAGATATTTTTGTAGAACTTAAAAGGATGAACTTTGCATTTGTCTTATAAACAACATATAAAGTTGTGACTACCATTAAGCAAAAAGAAGAATAGAATAGAAAAGCCAATGATAGATATAATAATTCTAGCAATGTTGATTAAAAAAAACCTAAGACAATTGTTGCCATATAGCGTGATTTTCAATCTAAGAATACATTGTATACCTAGCTATAGAGAATATACCTATAACTTATTTGCTTGGCTTTGATAAGTTATTTTTTCTTAATAAAAAAGATAAATAAATATAATAATATTAAATATATTAATATATATATGTATATATATATATATATATATATATATGATACTTATAAAAAAAAATTATATTTAGATAGATTTATATATAAAAATTTTCTATGATATCTAAAAAATCTTTAATATCTTTTTCTATGCCAAATCATAATTAAGTAATTTTTGATAAATTAGATTCTTAATAACTTCTAAAAAAAATTTATAATTTCTTTTTAAAAATTGATCTTTATATAAAAAATATTATCATAGCTCTATATATTTATTTTTTTACCTCTATAATGTCTTGGCTTCTAAAAAAATCCCTTTAGTTTGTACAAAATGCTCAAGTTGCAACAAAATCCTTCAATATCTTATTCACTTGCAAAAGATCAATTTCTTCTTGAACTCTAGGATCTAATAATTCTTAATTTAACCATTCAAATTTTGTCAAATTTTTGTAAAGTGTAGCTTATATCTTTAAGCCTCAATATAAGAGAAATTAACTATAGATTTGCTTTAGATTGTCTGATATCTTAAAAATCCTAGCAAGTACTTAAAACCCTAGTTGATTGACATCTAAATATTATTTTCTTTGTATCTTAAAAATCCGAAATTTTAATATTATAAAATATTTGTATATAATTTTGAAATATAAAAATATACACATTTAAAAATTTTGGGCTAAAATCTTATCAAATTATTTAAGATATAGTTCAAAACACAACCAGTAATTAAATAAGTCACCTACTGCCTTTAGATTGCAAGTGCTAACTTCAACTCTTAATATTTCCTTCATTCTAACTTTAAACTTATTAAACCATACATGTAAAGTATAGCCACAAAAATGCTCTCTCAAATTCCAATTTTTGATTCTTTATTGCTTTCTATATACATAAGGTATATCCCAAAGAGTGACAATAGATACAAAATCAACACCTTGATTTTGAGCACCTATATTTTCTTCATGAATATTCCAAATTATTCAATTTTTATACCAAAATCATAGCCAAAAATCTAAACTTATTACCACTAACCTTTGATGTTTGAATACTCTTGAAAGAAAAATCCTAATTTCTAATAAGGCCTCAAGCAACTTCCTTGAAGTCCATTGGATATGACTTTTGGTCAATAGGAATGGAGATTTCTATCATCTATCTCCATTTATCTACATGGATGGCCTAACTATTCTATTTAAATACCAAAAATTCCTTTCTTATCTTTTTTTAATAAAATTTACATTGTATGTATTCTAAACATCAAATAAAAGAAATAAAACAAGATTTCAAGAGTTATTAATGTCTAACAAAGGTGACTCAAAATATATAAAAGTCATTATCAATATAAAATCAACCTCAAGATTTATTATCAAAAAAAAAAATGAGGTTGTATAATCTTTAATAGTAGCCCTTTTAGACAAATTCCTTTCAAAATAGTAATTTAATCATATTTTGTAACCAACTAAATTCTACTAACATGGCTCTCATCCAGCTATATAATAGATTATATGTTAAATATATATATATTATTTTTTCATACTAGCCAAATTACAACACAACAATGTAAGCTTGGCAAATTCTACCATCATTTGATTTACATTCTTTCTACTCTATCTTAAGAATTTTGATATTTATATTTGATATTTATTTATCAATAAGAGAATCAATAATATTTAGTATATTTTATTATTATATGAATTTGCACAAAATAATAGCAATATATATTTGAAGATCTTTTATAACCACCATTTTAAAAATAAGATTTTTTTTTTTTTTTTTTTTTTTTTTTTTTTAAAAAAAATCTTTTATGATTTATAAATGTTCTATTAAAAATATAAAATAAGTTGTTGTAACTAATTATTTATTCATTCATCTTTTATTTTAGACTTAAAATCACTACTTATCTATTTTTATTATTACTTTCATCTAACTTGGCAACTTCATATAATCTCTTATGATCAACAAAACAAATCAAGGTTTGTCATTCAAATCATTCTTTTAAATTTTACAAACAAATATTTTTATGTTGCACAAAGACCACACATTCTTAAAAATTAAAACCCTTGCTTATAATGTAATAACAAAGTATAGAGTGGCAACAAAAGATAATATGCACCCTATATTCTAGTGAATTTGCAATCAACAAATCTTTAATAGCTCTTAATAAGAATCATGGAATAATATTAGTAATATTTGCTTCTTATTTTTTGGATAATTATTATGGATAAGAGGCAATTTGTAATGAATTGTATAACCATGTTTATTCATGTCAAAGTAGCTTTTATTGATGTCCAATATAATAAACAACCAATGTAGTTTTGTTGATCTCATAACATCTTTGGTTATATAAATTCTTCTTTGTATTTTTGATCTTTTAAGCACTATGAGTAATAATGTTTAAGATTTTGTCAATTTATTATATTTAGACTTTTATAGAAATATCATATAGCTATTGAAACTTATTTTATAAGCTTCTTATTTTTAAGAAGTTGTGTTAAAAACAACCTATAACTTAATGCTTAGGCTACAAGCCTTGTGATCTTTAAGAAGCTTCTACAAGATATTTTTTTATAAATAGTATATATGGAGGCAAGACTAAGATAAAATATAAAACCATATTCTATATATATATATATATATATATATATAAAAATTTAGGATATTGCTAATGCCATCACAATCTTTGCTACTACCACCACAACTTGCCATCCACTTAACATATTTTTTTAGAGTTTTTTATTCTAATAAAAAATCTTGTTAATATTTTTAATAAATTTTTTAAAAGATTATATAGAAAAAAAAAGTTAAATGTAATAAAAAAATAATTGAAAAGCTAATGAGAATAATTTTTTTAAATTAAAATTTTTAGTAAATAAAAAAATGTTCTTAATAAAAAAATATTCAAAAAATATTAAACTATTAAAAAAATTAAAAATATATATATATATATATATATATATATATTTGTGGTGACATTAACAACACAATTTACAAAAATTGTGGTGACATTAGCAATACCCTTCATACTATATATATATATATATATATATTGAGAATTAATTAATTTATATTTAATTAATTCTAAAAATATAAATTAAATAATAAAATGATTTTATTGAAGTATTCATTTACATTTAAAATCAGCTCAGCTTGTGGAAGTACCCATGAATGGTGAAGATTGCTGAACTCACTGGCCACAGCATAGCACGCGTTCCTCACCTTTTTCAGGTTATTGTACCCACCATAATTGTGATGGTCGGAATCATGTACGCGCACCTTGGTGAAGGATTCGTGTGTATGTGATAATTGTTTCGATGGAGTGTAAATTCCTCAAATGGTCATTCTTTGAACCATTACACAAATTTCATCATCACAAGACCCTTGCTGCAGAAGTTGCAAGGTGATATGTACCTGTCACCGTGCAACTTCCGCAGCAGGGGTTGTACGGTGGCCCGTTTCCCGAAGACATGGATTGCGCTCACTCTGCTCTCTTATATCAAAATATTGCAAATGAAACTGAAAAAGAAGACGTGTGTGGCTACATGTGTCTTTTTCCGCTTGTTGTGGACTGAGAAGCTAACCATAGACTAGATCCATTCAGAGTTTAGACGGAGCGAGATTGGTCTTTGATGCGGGCGATGAAACACTTCGCTTTTGGAAGGTGTTTGGAGCACCACAACATCCGCAGCCAACATCTTTAAGTAGGTCTGGCGGTCTCTCAAAGAGGAGTGCTAGAATTCGCTAATGGATAGGTCGGAGCGGAAGTGGATGGCAATCAGATCTTTCAAAACTTGATGGGGGACTCGAGCAACATCATTGCATTCACGGATGTCAGCAAACGCTCCTCAGGTAATTACAGCTTAATAACCTTCTCTAATTCCGGCGTTCTTTCTTGTCTTACGAACCTCACCTCTAATCTCAACGTTATTTCTTGCCTAATAGTAACGCAGTCCAGAATGCATTATCAAGCTATACAGTATGAATGGATGTTTGAACTCAAACTGTCCTCAACGTCAAACTAATACATTGTACACGTAGCCCGAAATTGGCTCACTCTAATCCCACTTTAGTGGGGCGGCGACCAAGCAACATATGACATTGGATTGGCTCAAAATTATTACCTGGCTCCTAGGATCCAGGGCGCCACTGTTCTTTTTCAGAGTGTATTTTCCCCCAGTGCACGCCAGGTCCAAAGGATGCAAGGTGGCTGAATTGGAAGAGTGTTGATCTAGGTTGTGTAAGTTACACTAAGTGTTGCTACAGTAATACTTGCCGCAGCAGTAATGATTCAGAACACACTCGAGTCCTCCGGTTAATTATGTAATAATGTGAGGACTGCAATTGTGCATGCTACTAGGATTCCTCGATTGCTCTTCCTAACATTCCTCAACCGGGTCCTCCAGTAGTCGTTGCGAAATAGTCACAGTTTCATCAAATCAGCGGTCAATGTTGGCGTCCCAACGATCTGACTTTCATGGAATTCATTAAACTCAGTTTTTGTCCGTAGCTCAGATATGCGACGGTCCACATGCTGGAGGAGGTGAACCGAAGACCCCAGCGACCAGGTTGATTTGCATCAGCTCGTTCGCGGAACTGAATTCATGTCTCACATGTCTCAGAATGTGTCGTTCATGGCTCGTTCACGGAAATGTATTCAAGTCTCAGACATGTTCCGTTCATGGAACTTTATCCATGTCTCGTTCATGGCTCGTGCATGGGACTTCGCTCATGTCTCAGAATTGGACGGCATACCAAACCGCCTGTGGCAATTAATCAACTACACTTGAGTTTTTGAATCTGTTAGCAATGTTGGCACATCGCTTACCTGATCGTCGGGCAACATCACGAGGCCACATTCTATTATGGAAGAATGTCTAAATGAAAAACAATATTATAACTAATATGTTTATTGAGAATCAAATTTACATAAATTTACAAACATATATTGGTTATTAGTGTTACCAAGTCAATATGTTGAAGTGATACTACTTTTGGAATTGATTCAATGCCAACAATTGGTATTATTCCTAGAAGTTATATTATGCCCGAAAGTAATATTTTAAAAAAGTGGTTAAGCCTAACCTTATGTTGAATAGACAAGATGAATAAAAAAGCAATGTAAATGTACTAAAAAATATGAAATAAATATTTATATCTTTCAATACATCCCATGAATTGTAATCATATTATTGATAGCACATCTGTGAATCTATTGATGCCAATAGTTTCTTGAAGCCTTAAGAATTTTGCTACAACTAGGGCCTTGATAAATAAATCAGTCAATTGTTGTTTTATTTGAACATATTTAATCTTTAGTTCTCCTTCCAATATGTACTCTCAAACAAAATAGTACTTTCTTTTATTGCGCTTGGTTCTCATATGAAAAATTGGATTCTTGGCCAATTTTATTGTTCTTTGGTTATCATAGTTAAGGTGTAGATCTTATAGAGTAGGATTAGATACATCTGCCAAGTTTTTGTGAATATTGACATCTTTGTATTAAATTGGAATTTAGACAAAGGAAACAACTTGCAACTTCAATAAAAGACATCTGATGTATATGGCTTCTTTCGCTCTTTTTTATAGTGCTTTGTACTTAGCTTCAATGGTATGATTGGATATCATAACTTATTGTTTGATGGACTATGAAATCAATCTAGATGATAAGATGAATAGGTAAGCACCAAGCAATTTCATGGTTTTAATATATTTGAGATAACCAAAATTAATGAAGCCTTCTAATATAATTTTATTTTTGAAAGAACAAATATAGTAAATTCTAACATCAATTGTCCTTCTAAGATAGCAAAGGATATGTTGCATCAACTTCCAATGTTATTCTTAGAATGCATATATAAATCTGCTAACAATCTCTATAACATAGCAAATATTTGATTAGATGTTGGTTAAAAAAATTAGATTTCCAAGAACATACTAATAATTAATTTCATTCAATAGTATTATTTTGGTATTCAATTTAAGTATGTGATTCTTTGGAAGTAATATATTTTTGGATTTATCATTTGCCATATCAACTTCTTTAAGGATTTGAAGATAATATGATTTCAAATGCATCAACATGTTGTTTTCTATCCACACAAATTCTACTCCAAGGTATTTTTGAATTAGTTTGAGATTCTTCATTTCATACTAAGTCTATAGCTAAGATTTGATTTATCGAATATATTCATTGGTCTTCCCTATCACCAGTAGATCTTTGATAAATAACATGAGAATAGTGAGAATATTCAATGTTTGGAAGAAATACATGTTTAAATTAGCAACACTATAAATCCAACTAAAATTATAGATGAATATCAATTTTTTGGTACTAGATTTGAAGAGACTATTTTAGTTTGTAGATAGATCTCTTCAATCTATATACTAAGTATTTTTATCTTTTAATTGTAAAATTAGAAGGTTGCTTCAGAAAGATAAGTTTTGTAATGTATCATTCAAAAATGTCTTTACCACATCCATGTCATTAGGATTCTAACCTAATACCACACACTTGGCTATAATCATGTATAGGATTGTCCATTTTATTACTAATAAAAATATTTTTCATAGGCAATTTGTTCTATTTGTTCTAACCCTCTTGCAACTAGTCAAGATTTGAGTCATATTTGAATGGAATTTAGTTTTGGCTTTATTTTGTAGATCCACTTTGAGATAAAAGCTTTTTTGCCTTCAAGTAGAATTACGCTTTATTATACCATTTTGATGTGGTGTACACATAATTGTAATCTATCATTGGATCTTTTTTGAAGCACAAAATTTTAAAAAATCAAACAACATGTACTCACCGCATTTGTTAAAATAAATACAAGGCACATGAATATCAAATTTTTTTATAATAGAATAGATAAATTTTTAAAAAATAAAGAATTTTTTATTCTTTTAAGCTAAAAAATAAATCTAAATATAACAAAACAATTTATTAATAATATTAAGAATATTTTTATAAGACATAAAAAAAAATAATTAGACTACAAATGTCTATATGCAATAATTAGAGTGATCTGGTAGATCAAGTGGTCAATTTCTTGAAAATACAATCTAGATGGTGCTTGGCCAAGATGCAAATATTATATTTGTATTTTATACAATGGGATTGCCAAATATGATGCACCAATTTTCAAATAGACATGTAATATACTATCTAGTCATTGATATAGTACATGTATTATTTTATTGTAATATGGCTAAAGGATAATTAAAAAATATATATATATATATATATATATATATATATATATATATTATTATAAAAAAGCTTAATTGGAGATTTAGTAATGAAATTCTTTTTAAAATCTTAGGCAAAAGATACAAAGAAATAAAAAAAAGTTATATTTATATTATCTTTTTTATAAAATAACTTCTACTTACTTTATAGGATCATAAACAAGGAAAAATAAGATAGGTTAGCAAAAATAATACTATAGGTATCTTAAAATAATAGTAAATAGTAGCCTTTAGCAAAAATTATCTAAAAGAATTTTAGAATGATATCTAAAGAGGATCAATTGTGAACAAGGATCAAAACCATATTCTAAGGTACAAAATTATATAACTATGATGAACAAAGGATTCTTTTATTGATCAAAGAGCAAGATTTGAAAAAAGACTTAATAAAAAAATTTAAATATTTATTTGAATGATTTCATTGGATAATGATTTTGTGAGAGCTTTACAAAGTCAGGGTTGTTTTGAATGATTCTAGATTTTGTGCAATACAAAGACATTTATAGTTTTAAAAATTATATATATTTTGTAATAGATCTTTGGTTCAAATTTTGTGGATTTGTGAAAATATTTGTGTTAAATGTGTTTTTAAAATTTGAGCTTAATTAGATGGTTAGATTAAAACATATTAAAATTTAAGTGATTAGAGTTTCAAAAATTGGATTTTGAAGCTTAGTGACGATTTTTATGGTTTTGAATAATGTTCTAATTGGATTGAAGTGATGTTTCATGAACTTACAGTTGATTGTATTTTTAATACTTTTTATAAAATTTGAGAACAAATTAATAATAAAAAAAAGAGATTTTGACATTGGAAGATTGATATTAAGGTTGGAAAAGGAAGATAAGTAATACTTGACTTGATTAGATATTTTTTCTTCAAATTTATAAATTTAATTCTTTTCAAATTTTGTATGTTTGTTTTAAATTAAGAAATTGAAAAATATACAAATTTTGAATTAAGATCAATAGTTAATTTAATAATTATTAAAAATTTAAATCTATATAAGATTTAATTAAGATTTGATTAGAATATATTTAAGATTGATTAGGATTTTTTAGGATTTACTTAAAATTTGATTGAGATTCAATTAGAGTTTTTTTGAGAATTCTTAGAGATTTTTTAAGATTTCTTGTAATTTCTTTAGAATTTCTTTAGGATTTCTTTAAGATTCTTTATAATTCCTTTAGAACTTTTTAAAGATTTTTTTAGTATTTTTTATGATATCTTAAAGATTTCTTTAAGATATTTTTAGGATTTAATTTGGATTTGATTAAGAATTATTAAGATTCAATTGGAATTTATTTAGGATTTTATTGGTACAATTAAATGATATAATTAAATTTGGAGGCCTGTCTTTGTCATATATAAAATAAAATCTATTATTAAATACAACTATGTGACCATTATTAGTGATTTTTCTTACAAACAACAAATTTTTTGTTATTCTTAGTAGATGTAAAATATCTTCTACAACTTTATTTTTATTCATGTTGATAATATTCTTATGAATAATTATAAGAGAAGCATTATTTACAATAGATGTAAAGAAACAAGACCTATCAAAAGTATACTAATTGAAGCTAAACTTATCACCAATAATATGATTGGTGGCAATAGAATCTACAAATCAATCTTGCCCATGTTATCCTAATTCAATGATGTTTTCTTCTACTTCATTTTGTAATTCTTGCAAATTAGATTCATCTTCATATTCACTTTCATAGCCTAGAATTTTAGTAAAATAAATCTAAGGACTTCCTCTACAAAGATTGGTAGCTTGTAATTACATTGGTGCAATACCTTTGTCAAATTTTTTCAGGTCACAATGTATCTTCTGGTGGTTGGTTTTCTTATAATAATTGCATTTTAATGTACAATGACTATGTTCCATATTGCTACTTCTATTGTAAGTTTTTGGTGAATAGTCACTTTGAGATGTATATCCAAATGCCAAAAACCATTGCCATATTATTATATAGCTATAGGATGAAAGAACAAAAGAAGATATATATTATAGAAAAGCTTAATTAAAGATCAAAATATAAGATTATTTTTAAAAATATAGATAAAAAAATGAAGAGGTAGTAAAAATATTTAGTGTTAATGCTATCTTTTTATAAAAAAGGCATCTACTTATTTTATAGGACCATAAACAAGATAAAACAAGGTAGATTAGCAAAAATACTACTATAGGCATCTTAAGATCAAAGCAAAGGGTAGTTTCTAGCTAAAATTACTTAAATAAACTTTGGATTGATACTCAGGGAGGGCCAATTGTGAACCATGATCAAAACCAGATCTTAAGGTATAAAACTATTGTCATGTGGTATGATCTTCAATCTGAGAATATAGTGGATACTTGGCTATAGAGAATTTACTTATAACTTATTGGCAAGACTCTAATGAATGATTTATCTTTAACAAAAAAATAATAATAATAATATGATGATATTTCAAAAATATATATAATATTAATAAAACCTTCTTATATTTAAGTAGATTTGTACATAAAGTCTTTCAATAGCACAAAGAAATCCTTAATATCCTTTTTTTCTAATAAAATCACAACTTCCCAGTTGTTCATAAATTAGATTGTCAATAGCTTTCAAGAAAAATCTGTAGTCCCCTTTTTAAACCTCATCTTCATATTTAAATTTTATCAAAACTCTACATATCTATTTCTCCACCTCCATAATGTCTTGGCTCTTAAAAAATTCTTTTAATTTGTACAAAACGTTTAAATTGCAATAAAATCCTTTAATAGCTTATTCACCCATAAAGATTTATTTCTTCTTTAATTTTAGAGTTTAATAACTCTTAATCCAACTATTCAATTTTTATCAAATTTTTCCAAAGTATAGGTTTTATTCTTAAATTTTACTAAAAAAATAAAAAAATTTAATTGTAGATTCGCTTTTAATCATCTGATATCTTAAAAATCTTAGCATGTATTTAAAATCCTAGTTTATAAATACCTGAGCACTATTTTCTTTATATCTCACAAATCCAAAATTTTAATGCCATAAAATTTTTATATATAGTTTTTTAACATAAACATACACACTTTTAAAACTTTTGAGCCAAAAACTTATCAAATTGCCTAAGATATAGCTCAAAACATAACTACTAATTAAATAGGATCACTTAATGTCCTTAGATTATAAGTACTAAATTCAACTCCTAATATCTCCTTTATCCCAACTTGGATTTCATCAAATTGTATACATAAAGTGTAGCCGAGAAAGTGTTCTTTCCAATTCTAATTGTCGATCTTCTATTGCTTTCTGTATGTGCGAGTTATATTGAAAAGAATGACAATAGGTACAATTTCAATACTTTAATTTTGAGCACCTATATCTCCTTCATAAAAAGCTCAAATCACACAATTGTTGCACCAAAACCATAGCCAAAAACCTAAACTTGCTGATCCTAGCCTTTGATGTTCAAATGCCTTTGAAAAATAAATCCTAATTTCTAATAAGACCTCATGCAGTCTCCTTGAAGCCCATTGGGCATGACTTTTGGCCAATAGGAATAGAAACTTTTATCATCCATCTACATTCATCCATATAGATGGCCTAATTATTCCTTTTTATATTAAAAATTTCTTTCTATTCTTTTTTTAATAATAAGATTTACATAATATGTATTCTAAATATCAAATAAAAATAAATAAACAAGATCTCAAGAGTCACTAATGTCTAATAAAGGTGATTTAAGATATATAAAAGATATTATCAATATAAAATCAACTTCTAAAGTTACTATCAAAAAGAAAATAAGATTGTATAATTTTCAATAATAGCCTTTTTACCGGATTCCTTCTAAACTAATAACCTAACTACTTTTTGTAACTAATAAAAATCTATTGATATGGTTCTCATTTAGTTGTATAATAAATTATATATTAAATATATATATAAATATGTATAATATTTTTACATGGTAACCAAACCACAACACGATATTGTGCACCTATAGCAAATGAAAAGTATTTTTGTTAATCAAAAAATAAGATTTGAAAGCAAACTTGATAGGCATTTATTATACATTGGTTTTAAGGGTTTTGAGTTTGTAATGACTTTGTGAAAGCTATGCAAAGTCAAGGTTCTATTTTAGTGACTTTGATTATTAGAAAATAAAATAAATTTGTATTTTGGAACATATTAAGATTTTTGTAGTAAATCTACAAATAAAAAAATTTGTGGATTTGTAAAAATAATTGTGTTAAATATCTTTTTATGAATTTGAACATAATCTAACAATTAGATCAAAGGTTACTAAATTTTAAATGAGCTAAGGTCTCAAAAATTGGATTTTAAAGATTAGTGAGGATTTTTGTAATTTTGAACAATCTGCTAATTAGATTAAAATGGTTCTTTTTTTAGCTAATATTTAATTTAGTTTTTAATATTTTTTTTCAATTTTAAAACATATAAATGGTGCAAGAAAGAGATATTGATACTGGAAGATCAACATCTAGGTTGGAAAAGGAGGGCATTCAATACTTAAAATAATTAGAAGCTTTTTCTTCTAATTGATAGATTCAATTTTTTTTAAAATTTATATATTTTTTTTTATTAGTATTTCATGAAGTGTACAAATTTTGAATAAAAATCAATGGTTAATCTAATAATTATTGAAGTTTTAAATCTACTATTGGATTTTATTAGGATCTTATTAAGATTTGATATCGAGTTTGATTAGGATTTGATTAAGGATTTGACTTAGAATTTGATTAAGAGTTGATTTAGAATTTGATATAGGATTTGACTTAGAATTTGATAAGAATTTGATTTAGAATGTGATATAGGATTTATTTTAGAATTTGATTAAAATTTGATTAAAATTTGATTAAAATTTGGAAGCTTCTAAAGCTCCTTCTACTAACTATAAAGCTTCTCAAGCTACTTTCACCGATTAAGAAGCTTTTCAACTCACTTTTATTAACTAAAATCTTTTTAAAATATTCTAAAAGATTCTATAAACTTTTAAAGTATATATTCCTAACATCACTTTATTCTTTTGCAAAAAATTCCAAGAAGAATTTATATCTTTAAAAATCTTTTTATATACATAAAAAATCAAGATTATACTATATAAATGAAATTAAATATTCTATTCTTTGTTCTTGGATAATAGGTTCTACTAATCCTCAAAAAAATTGCCTATGGCCTTGGATAAGTACCTTTGTTGTTGAAACATCCTATTCAAAGATCTGATCTTCATTGTGGCCTTTAAAACATCCTCCAAATAAGATCTCAAGATTACATGTATTCATCTTTTTAAGCTTAAACAATATCATTAAAACTCGAGCATTGGAATCAAGACTTGTATGATTGGATATTACTCTTAATGGTTCTAACTATGATCAAACTTAGTACTAAAATGTATCATCTTTATTTTGCTCAATTAAAGGCTATGAAAACTACACTATTTTGTTTAAAGCTTATGTAAGAAGTGAATCTTCTAAATCTTGTTTTTTCAATGCTTGAAGGTTTGATATGGTGATTGACTTATTTCTATAATTATATTCTATCTTGGAATAGATAATTGCATATTGAAAAAAGCTTTGATTTAACTCTCCCTCTCTTATAAATAATCTTCAAATCCAATCTTCACCAATAAGTTATTATCAAACATGTTTGGATTTGTAGGGATAGAATCAATAAAATTCCTATATCTTTTGAGTTACATTGGCAAGATTTTTGATCAATTTCTATGTGTGTTTATTGATTTCATAGCCATGCCAATGAACAAGATATTCTAATTTGTCCCACCTTTGCCATAAATCAAGCAACTTTTTGATCTCATGTTCTTCATGATTTTTAATTTTGATATTAAGTGGTGATTGTTATACTCTTCTTGGAATACCTCTAATAGTCCAACTTATTGCATGGCCACTTGGTCTTAATATTCCATCAAAGAAGCCATATTTTATTTCTAATATAAAAAATAGATAATTGATTCTTAAATTTATTTGCAGATGCTTTGTAAGCATCTTCAGCTACTTACACTTGAAGCTTCAAGGTTGTTTGATATTGCAATAGATATTTTACAAATCCTTCACCTCTTAGATTTTTATTTTTTAGCGTACTCCATAAAATAAGCTTCAAGTGATATGTATAGTTGGAATAAAATAATGTTTGTTGAATTGATACATAAATAATATTATTATATATAAACTTTATTAATGATAGATATAAGATCCAATGATCTTGTTGATAATTGATGTTGCAT
Organism: Physcomitrellopsis africana; assembly: GCA_036785485.1. NCBI lineage: Eukaryota > Viridiplantae > Streptophyta > Bryopsida > Funariales > Funariaceae > Physcomitrellopsis > Physcomitrellopsis africana. The sequence continues at coordinate 14,078 of JAWRVF010000574.1, forward strand.
CATAAATATTACTCTAAACTTGGTTAACTCATTTTATTTGGCCATCAATTTAAAGATAAAAAGCCAAAAAAAGTTTAATATCTATCTTTAATATTTTAAAAAGATATTTCTAAAACTTAGATACAAATTGGAATTTTTAATCAAATACAATATCATCTAATAGGCCATGATATTGATATAGATTATCTAGAAAGAACCTTATTGTTTCTTTGCTAGAAGTAGTCTTCTTACAAGGAATAAAATGAGCCATCTTTGTGAGTCAATCCACTACCATATGGATGTTGTCTAATGAATTGGATGGTAGTAGATTTATGATGAAATTCATCAAGATAAAAGACTATGACCATTTTGAAATAAACAAGGACTATACGAGTCTATAAAGGTAATTGTCAAGGATGCAAGTTAGCAGGTTAGTAAAGAACTAAGGAGAAGAAATCAGAACCAGAATAACTTCAGGAACAAAGAACTGGATGGATAAGAACAAGATATAGATCAAAAATAAGAAACTGGATTAATATCAAGAACAAAACAACACTCTGGATTATTCCAAGACTTGTGTTGGCAAGACTGAGGTACTCCTCAGTCTTGCCTCTTATTTATACTATGAGGCATTAGGACCTATTGGACCTTCTAAGAGTATCTTAGAATATCCTAGAAACTTGAGGAAGATTTTGGAAGATTCTAAAAAGTCTACGGGAGGTCTTGGAAGCTTGAAGAAGATTTTAGAGGGTCCTAAGAATATCTTAGAATATTCTAGAAGTTTGAGGAACATTCTAGAAGATTCTAAAAAGTTTACGAGAGATCTTGGAAGGTTGAAGAAGATTCTAGAAGATTCTAGAAGATTTTAAAAGATTCTAGAAAGCTTTAGAAGGTTCTAAAAGACTATAAAAAATTCTAATAATGGCTTAAAGTATGTCCGTGACATCATCTTCTCTTCTAGCAACGAGTTTCACGAGGAGCCAAAGCAATTTGATAACCAAATCATATGCATAAAAATTCTAGAATTCGTCAGAGTAAAGAAGCAACATATTCCGTCTTTTATTTGTTGGTTATTGGTTCAACAGGACCCTTAAGATAGCGTTGATGACCTCCAGATATAACCTCTGTTAGACCAATATCCTATCCAAGAATTTTTTTCTTTATTGCGACCTTCAAAATATCTTCCAAACATAATTTTTAGTCTACTTGGAATCACCCTTCCAACTTCGAGGAGTATTATCAAAGCTCGGGCATTTGAATCAAGATTTTTGTAATAAGGTTGTATCTCCAAAGACTCCAAGCATGGTCTTATTTGATGTTGGGATACTCCTTCTTCATCTTGTCCATGTTCTTTAAACCTAGCAAATTGTGAAAGTTGCAATGATTTCCCAACCGCTTGTATGCCAGAAAAGTCTTTTGACTCTTGTTCCTGCAATTCCCTTGAAACGTGAAGATTTGACATGATAACTAATAAGCTTCTACCAAGATCTATTCTATCATAGGAAAATACAAGTGCAAGTCTTGGCGTGGCTCTCCCCTTTTTATATTCGTCTTTTGTTGTTGATAGGAAGCATCATTTAGAAGCCAAGAGATATTATTGTCCACAAAATCTTTAATGACTATTGAATCTAGGTTTTTTAGGATATTATTGATGGAATTGGCAAACCTTCTTAGATGCATTCTTAAGGTTATTTGAGAGTTCCCATGTTCTTTCGCTAACTCCATAGTCTTTCCAATGGATGAAGTATTCCAATCGTCCATGTCTTATACGTAAATCCAATATTTTATCCACCTCGTATTCAATCTCTTGATTGACTTCAACTAGAGCTGGTGGTGGAATAGTTCTTCCAGCAATATTTGATTTATAATAGGTTTCTAAAAGCGAGACATAAAAAACTGGATGAATGTGCATGCTACTTGGTAGTTCAAGATGAAAACTTATTGGCTTTACTTGGTGTAGAATTGTAAAAGGTCCAAGTCTTAAATAGTCTAATTTTTGTGATGGTCGATTTGTTTGTATATTTTGTTAAAGTAACCAGACACAATCTCCTACTTTGAAATTTGGTTGGTTCTTGCGATGAATTTCTGCATAGTCTTTATATCGATCTTGGACTATTTATAATTGGAATTTCAGTTCTTCATGGATGGTTTTTAAATAAGTAGCTTGATTCTCTGCAGCAGGGCTTCCCACATCTTCAATTTGGAATGGATCTGCTCTAAGGTGGTATCCATAGTTTGAGAAGAATGGAGTTTGCTTTGTTGAAGAATGTTCGGAGTTATTGTATGCAACCTCAACCAATGGTAGAAAGATTGTCCAATCATCTTATTGGTAATTTATACTACAACAAAGATATTGTTCCAAGATCTGATTCACTTGTTCTGTTTGATCATTAGTTTGAGGATGATAAGTGGATGAGAGGTTGATCTTGACCTTTAAAAGCCGAAATAATCTTCTCCAAAAGTTTGATACAAATTGTGGTCTTTGATCTAAAATAATGTCAATTGGAAGACCACGTATTCAATAAATATTATGAATAAAAAGCTTGGCTGTTTCCTCCCCGAAAATAGTCTTGTTGTATTGGATAAAGTGTGCCATCTTGGTAAAATGATCTACCACTACAAAAATTGAATTTTTTCCATTTGAAATTGGGAGGTCTGTAATGAAGTCCATAGATAACAATTACTATAGGCCCTTAGGAACTGGAAGGGATTACAGAAGTCCATATAGTTGGTATCTTGGAATCTTTGTTCGCACACAACTTTTGTATGATTGGATAAATTCTTTCACCAATTTCCACATTTGAGGCCACCAATAGTCTCTTGATATCAATTCCAAGGTCTTACTGAAGCCAAAGTGTCCAGCTGTTGGAAGGTCATATCGAGCTTGAAGGATTTGAAGTCTTGTAGGTCTTGGAGGAACATATAGGAGATTCTTGAAGTATAACAATCCATCTTCTAATTTGAAATTATTGTTTTCTTCCACATGTGCATTTTTTAAATGTTATTGGATATTCTTTATAAATAGATCTGTCTTCATTGCTTTCTAGATTTCCATCTTAAGAGTTGTATCTATATAGGTAGATATCGTCAATGTTTTTAACTGCAAATTGGACAACTTCAATATGATTGATTTTTGTTGATCTAATACAATGTCTCATATTCTTGGTGCAAGATATGATCATCAAAAAAAGGTATTTAGTTTTCCTTGAAGTTTTTTTTGGACGATATATAATTACAAAATCAAATCGAGATAATGACATGCTCCATTGTGCTTGTCGACAATTTAGAACCCGAGCACTCATAAAATATTCCAAGTTTTTGTGGTCGATATATATCATGATCTTGTGTTGAGCTCCTTCCAACAAATGGTGCCATTCTTCAAAAGCATCAATAATTGCCAATAATATTTTGTCATAGATCTTGTAATTAATCTCTGCAGCTAAAAATTTTCAAGAGCAGAATGGTATTGGATGTAGTTGACCATCATCACTAGTTTGAGGGAGTATAGATCCCAATGCAAAATCTGAGGCATCCATTTCTAAAATGAATGGTTTTGTTGGATCTGTGTGGACAAATATAGGAGCAGAGGTGAAAGATTCTTTTAGCTTCTTAAATGCTTCTTCAATCTTATCATCCCAAATAAATTTGTCTTTGCTTGTAAGTCACATTAATGGAGCCACAATCTTGGAATAATCTTTGATGAAGATTCTATAGAAATTTATAAATCCCAAGAAACATTGTACATCTCTAATTGATGATAGTTGTTTCCACTCCATAACAGTTTGTATCTTCTTTGGATCCATGGAAATCCCATTTTTTGAAGCAATATATTCCAAAAATTTGATTGATGGTTGGTGGAAAGAGCATTTCTCCAATTTGGTATATAATCCACTTTCTCATAGTTTCTTTAATACCTTTCGTACATGATATTCATGCTCTTCTTCATTCTTAGAAAAGATCAAGATATTGTCCAAGTAGATGACTACAAAGTCATCTAAGTATTCTTATAAGATATCATTCATCATATGTTGGAAGATTGCAGGTGCATTTGTAAGTCCAAAAGGCATAACATTGTACTCAAAATGTCCATACCTTGTGCGGAATGCTGTCTTCCATTGATCTTTTTTTTTAATCTTGACTAGGTTGTAGGCGCCTCTCAAATCAATCTTTGTAAAAATCTTTGCTTGTCTTAATTATTCCAATAATCCTGAGATTAATGCTAATAGATAGCAATTTTTTATAATTACCTTGTTCAGACCTCGATAGTCAACACACATACATAAGGAACCATCTTTCTTTTTTATAAATTATATAAGAGCTCCACCAGGTGATTTTGAATGTTGAATAAAATTCTTGGCTAGATTTTTATCAATATATTCTTGTAAGGCTGTAAGCTCTATTTGTGACAGATTGTAAATGGGACCAAATGGAGGTTGATCTCTATCTTGTAATTTGATTGCACAATCATAAAGACAATGTTCGGATAATATGTCTGCTTTTTTTTTTTCAAATACGTCTTGCAGGTCACGATATTGATTAGGAATTTCTTGCTTTAATTGCTCCGTTTGATCTTTCATTGGGATAGCGTATAATACAAATGCATCTCTTTTTTTAGCTGCTTGCATAAATATTTTAGCTTTAAGAAATAGAGCAGTATCTCCTTTCTTCTTTTGATGTGTGGATCTTGAGGAAATCTTCCGCGTACTCCAATCAATATCAGGATTATGTAGCTCAAACCAAGGAAGTCCAATGACAATAGGATTTGTCGGACATTTAATGATGTTGAAAATAATTTGTGATACTTAATCTCCTAGTATCACTTCCAACAATCAGATTTCTTTGACAACATCTCTTGATGCAAGGTTTTGTCCATCAATGACTTCAACTGGTGTAGGATGGATCTTCTTTACAAGTAGTAGATTGTGCCTGGTTGCAAAATCCTTATCCATGAAACATGCTGAGGCTCTAGTATCTAAAAGGGCTTTAGCACAAATTTCTTGTTTCAAGGTTCTTATATATATAGGAAGTATAAAACAAGATGTTGGATCCGGAGGTAAAAAGAGACTTTTTCTTGGTACTTTAGATTTAGGGGTGTCCAATTGCAAGGTCCCTACTGTGATTGGACGTCTTCGTTTTTTGACCTTTCTAATTCAGATATTATACCTTGTGCCTTGAATTCTCTAGACTTATTTGGATAATTTGCTGTCTTATGATTGGGTCTTCTATAATATAGGCATAAATTTTCTTACCGACGTCTAGTCTTTTCCGCTGATGTTAATGGCTTGAATTGAGTTGTATCAATCTACATACGTTCAAGATATGTTAATGGCTTTTCTAATACTCTTGAAGATATAGCAGCCGTATCTTGATAGGTATTGCTGAAAATTGATCGCCTTTCTTGTCGTAGTTCAAATAGGCGATTGTCACAAGTAATAGCTTGAGCTATGATTTCCTCTAAGCTTTCAACTCTTGGTATTGTGATCAATAAATTCTTTATATCGTCCTTTAGGCCATAATGAAATCGAGTCATAAAAGCCTTATCATTTCAATCAAGATCACAAGTAAGTTGTTGAAATTTTGCGGCATAAATTACAGTTGATCGTTGCCCATGTCATAGATTTTGGATCTTCCTCTCTGCCACTTTTTGTCACGAACATAAGATTTATTCCAATAAATTACCTAAGTAATATAAACCAATAGAAATAGATAAAATAAGTTGATTTCATAATATCTGATAGAAAAGCTTCCTAGAAGCTTCATAGATGCAAAATCACCTTTATACATATCTATAGGTGATTGGTAGGTTAAAAACTTGGTCAACAAGCTAGCCACATGGCACACATATTGGTAGCTTGCGGAACAAGCCAAGTACGTGGTACACATGTGAAAAACTTGTCATGCAAATTTGACACGTGTCTTGCAAATTAGACATGTGTATGAGGTCCTATAGAATATCGCCATGTAGTTCTTAGTTAAATAGTATTTATAGAGGCAAGAGTGAAGTCCTCTTCATTCTTGTCAACTCCTTTCCTGATTCTAGTCTGGTTTCAAGAATCTTCATGTTTCTAGTCTGTGGCAATAGCCATTCCAGTTTCCCTTTGAATATACATACTTTCTTATTCCTATTTTGTGACTTTTCTTTGATACAATTTTCATTAGATTATATATCTTTTTCTAGTTCATGTCCTTGACAAATTGACAAGAGTGCATTTATAATATCATAGCTTTGTCTTATATTGATTAAGAGTGGATTATCCCTTTCTCTCGATAAGACACAAGCATATTAGAAGTTGCGGATTACCCTCTTCTAAACTAATATTATTTCTAGTATTTTCTTTGTTCTCTCTTCTATTTATTTCGAGTGGTGTTAGATATTTTTTGAAGAGTTATCATGGCAAAGCTTGCCGAAATGAAGAATGCAATGGCACAAATGCAAGAGCAAATGAGAGAATTAATGCTTGCAATATATCAACTCATTGTACCTCCACAAGGAGCAATAAGGTTACCAAATAATGGAGATATAGATAAGGTTGGAGCTGTTTCAACATCTACACCAAGCCATATAATTCCTCCTATATTGGAACATCGTCCAAGTATCAGAGAACCAAAAATTGGTCTACTTGAGAAGTTTGATGGCACAAGATCCAAGTTTCGAGGATTCATCAACCAAGTCCAACTGGTGATTTAATTGCAACCGCAAAGTTTTTTAACTCCAGGATTGCAAGTCAGATTTATTGGTACACTACTTTCAGATTCTGCCTTATGTTGGTTTTCATCTTTTTTTAGAATGATGTGATCCAATATTAGATAATTTAAAAGCCTTTTTAATAGAATTTCGATCTATATATAGAAAACATGATGTAACTCGTGTTGCAACCAACAAGCTTTGTATCCTATGACAAGGCAATCGATCAGTGACATTATATGCTTCAGAATTTTGACAACTAGCAATCAATATCAAGTGGGACGATGCTGCACTCATCAGTCAGTTTCTCTACGGATTACAATATGAAGTGAAGAAATTGATGTTGAACTTATCTGATCCTCAAACATTGAGTTAAACAATAGATTTTGCGATGAAGTGTGATAATTGGCTTTTTGAATTTAGATCTGAAAGTCATACAAGAAAACCTCAACGACATTATAATTCAGTGGCAATACCAATGTCTTCTCAATATGTACCTTCAGAAGTCGAGGACATGCAAATTGATGCTATATGTATCAAGCCGCTTACTGAACAAAAAAAGACTCAACGTCGTCAAGAAAGATTATGCTTGTATTGTAGAGAATCTAAACACACTGCTCAAAATTGTCCAAAGAAATGACGCAATGACAAGATGAGGAGTACGATTGTCAAAAAAGATAATATGTCGGAAAATGAATTTGTCTAGCCACAATAAGGATCGTACGGTTGAAATCTTGTACAATTTCTAATGAAGGTCCTATCCTCTCCTCACAACCATCTCCTTGTTTTATAATAGATGTATATTTAGGACCTAATAATTACAAAGCCTCTCCATTAATAGATTTAAGAGCCTCGGCTTGCTTTTTAGATGAAGAATTTGCTAAAAGCCATAGAATACAGATAGTACAAAAATCTAAACCCGTACACGTAGAAGTCATAGATGGTCGTCCTTTATCTTCTAGAGATGTTACTCATGAAACACTTCCTCTAGATATAGTAGTAAATGGCCATAATAGTTGCGTAATTTTTAACATAATTAGATTTATTTTTATTCCAATTATTCTAGGTCTATCATGGTTAGAAAAATACAACCCTCAAATAGATTGGATTTCTCATACTCTGAACTTTTTTAAAAGTATAGCTAACAATATAGTTAATCAAGTAAGAAATCATAAGTCTAGTAGAATTAAACCTCCGTTTGTAGGTGCAAGAGCTTTCTTGTACGCTGCAAAAGAAGGATCACCTTTTGTCATTTATGCTACACATATTTCCAACGATGGAAAGACTTCAAGTAGCATTCCAAGTTAATATCAAGATTATCAAGACATTTTTTAGAAAAAAAATATAGATATTCTTCTAGAGCATCATCCATATGATTGTTCAATCGACCTTAAAAAAGGAACTTAACCACCATTTGGACCAATCTATAGTTTATCACAAGATGAATTGGCTGAACTCAAGTCGTATATTAACAAGAATTTGGCCAAGAATTTCATACGCCATCCTAAATCTCCAACAAGAGCTCCAATTCTATTTGTGAAGAAAAAAGATGGATCATTGCGGATGTGTGTTGACTATCGAGGATTCAACAAGATCACAATCAAGAACATATATCTATTACCTCTGATATCAAGAGTCCTTGACTAATTGAATCAAGCTAGGATCTATACAAAAATAGATCTAAGAGGAGCATACAATCTAGTACGCATCAAAGAAGGAGATGAATGGAAAACTGTATTTCGAACCAGGTACGGATATTTTGAATATAATGTCATGTCTTTTGGACTTACGAATGCACCAGCTGCTTTTCAACATCTCATGAATGATGTTTTTTGTGAATTCTTAGACAATTTTGTCGTCTACTACCTAGATGATATTTTGATCTATTCTAAGAACGTAGAAGAACATAAAGTAGATGTTTGTCAAGTATTACAAAAACTTAGAGATGCACAATTGTACGCCAAGATGGAAAAGTGTGTATTTCATACTATTCAAGTTGATTTCTTAGGATACATCATTTCAAATGATGGCCTCATGATGGATTCTAAGAAAGTCTAGACAATCATGAATTGGAAGATTTCAAAGACGGTAAGAGATGTCCAATACTTTTTGGGATTTGCCAATTATTATTGGATCTTATCAAAGACTTCTCTTGGATTGTGGCTCTTTTTACATGTTTGACTTGTAAAGACAAATTCCAATGGAATCAAGAAGCAGAAGTAGCATTTGAAGCTTTAAAGACATCGTTTGTTTCTGCACCAATCCAGTATCGTATAAATTTTTTCAAGGTATTTTTTATGGAAACAGACACATTAGACTTTGCCTTGGGTGTGGTTTTGTCACAAATGAAAATAGATGACAAACTTCATCCAGTAGCTTTTTATTCAAAAAAATTCTCAATAGCCGAGATCAATTATGAGATCCACAACAAAGAACTTCTTGCAATCATGGATTCTTTTCAAGAATGGTATCTTTATCTAGAAGGCGCTTTGAGTCCAATCACAGTGTATATGCATTACAAGAACCTCAAGTATTTCATGTCGACACGCGTATTGAATCGTCGTCAAGCTCGTTGGAATATGTCTTTATCAAGATTCGAGTTCATTATCACTTATCGACTAAAAAAATAACAAGGTTTGTCCGATGCCCTTTCTAGATGTTCTTATTTTGCACCAAAAGAAGGAGATGCAACTTTTGAGCAATAAAGAACGGTTCTCTTGAAACCATAGCAGTTTTATGTTCAAGCAATAAAATCAACATTGACTGTTGATTCAACTTTTCTCAAGCAAATTTAGTCAAGTATGTCCTCAGACCCTCTTGTTCATGATATCAAGAATAATTCTTCCAAGTCTCAAGATTCTTCTAAATTTGAGTTCAAGAACAATCTACTATATTTCGAGGAACATCTATATGTTCCAGAAGGAAAAGCACGTTTACAAGTTTTTCAAGCACGTCATGATTTTCCAGCGGTAGGACATTTTGGATACAACAAGACTTTGGAACTTATATCAAGAGATTTTTGGTGGCCTCAAATGTGGAAGGCAGTCAAAGACTTTGTACAATCATGTGATATCTGCTCAAGATCAAAGACTCCTCGTCATCGACCTTTTGGGCTTCTTCAGCCATTACCTATTCTAGAACAACCATGGTCTTCTGTTTCTATGGATTTCATCACAGATCTTTCAAGCTCAAGATCTTATGATTCTATATTTGTGATAGTAGATCGATTCACCAAGATGGCACATTTTGTGCCATACATAAAATCTATCACAGGTGAAGAAACAGCTAAGCTTTTCATTGATAATGTCTATCGCTATCATGGATTATCTAAGGATATTACATCAGATAGGGAAACTCAATTTGTGTCAAGATTTTGGAGAACTCTTTTTAAGATCTTAAAAGTCGACATAAAGTTATCTTCAGCTTTTCATCTTCAAACTGATGGAAAAATAGAGCACGTGAACCAAGTCTTGGAGCAATATTTAAGGTATACCATCAACTACCAACAAGATGATTGGATAGCTCTTCTACCATTGGCAAAATTTGCTTATAATAATATGATATATTCTTCTATGCAACAAACACCTTTCTTTGCCAATTATGGTTATTATCCACGACTTGGTGCTTTTGATTTTTCAAAAGTTGATAATCCAACAGCAAAAGATTTGGCAAATCGTTTGTTAGAGCTACATGCAATAATGAAGGTGCAATTAAAAGAAGCTCAAGAACGACAAAAAACAAATGGAGATGCGTATCGTAAGGAATAACCACAATTCAATGTGGGGGACAAGGTATGGTTACTTTATTGCAATATCAAGACTACTTGTCCTTGTGATAAATTGGACTATCGTAGGCTTGGATCTTTTCCTATTTCTGAACAAATCAATCTAATTGCATATCGATTATACCTACCGGAGTCCATGAAGATCCATCCTTTATTCCACATGTCATTATTCAAACCATACAAGACAATAGATATACAAGGAAGAAGACAAATGCCACCGCCTCTTGTAGAAGTGGACAACAATGAAGAATTTAAGATTGAAGAGATTTTAGATTCAAGGCGGCGCCGAAATCAATTGGAATATCTTGAGTATTGGCGTGGATACGATATTAGCAAACGCACATGGGAGCCATCAAAGAATCTTATAAATGCATCAATAAAAGTCAATACATTTCATCGACAACATCCATCAAAATCAAGATAAATACTCAAGAAAATCTTTGCTATAAAGCAAAGCAGGTTCTATACATGTTCTTCATCCTACCTTTAAATAATGGTTGTTGGCAAGATTTATTTGTAAAGCAAAACCCTAGTCGATCAAATTAACCAGTACCCATCAAAAGCCATCATTTGCTGATTTATTGGATGAGACATTACGACTATCACAACCTTTAAGATGACAAAATAGAGATGAAGATCCTCAAGAACGACATGTCCTTCCTCAGATTGATGGCAAAATACAATGTGTTTGGTATTATGACCTTAGAAGAGATTCCCGATGTTTGGTGATATTTTTAGAGGTAGAAACTACTCCCTATGGCGTTTTCTATTTCTTTTGAAAAAGTTGCGAAAGCCTCAACAATGACATTTGCTTGACGGTCCTTTTTCACTTAGTGACAGTATCGATGGCTGAAAGGAACTATCAACTACCTTCGAAGGGAACAAAGATCAGAATATGTGACAAGCACAATTCGACGTATCCTAGACTTCCTCAACATATAATCACCACTCCTCATGGAACTCGTCCCTAGAAGGGGGGATAATGTCACAAATATAAGATTTATTCTAATAAATTATCTAAATAATATAGACTAATAAAAATAGATAAAATAAGTTGATTTCATAATATCTGATAGACAATCTTCTTAGAAGCTTCATAGACGTGGAATCACCTTTATACATGTCTATAGGTGATTGATAGGTTAAAAACTTAATCAACAAGCTAGCCACATGGCGCACATGTTGGTAGCTTGCGGAACAAGCTAAGTACATGGCGCACATATACGAAACTTGTCATGCAAGTTTGATACATGTCTTGCAAATTAGACATGTGTATGAGGTTCTATAGAATACCACCACATAGTTCTTAGTTAAATAGTATTTATAGAGGTAAGAGTGAAGTTCTCTTCACTCTTATCAACTCCTTTCCTGATCCTAATCTAGTTTACCGCTTGCTTCTTTTAATCGAATAATCTCTTGTTATAAGTTATGAATCTCTTGCTTAGTTTCTTTAGATACTTGCTCCATTTGCGATTCTTTTTTTGGATTACGGAAGAATGTCATTTCTTCTTATACTGTATCCAGTAGGGCTCGAAGATTTGCAAGTGTTGTCACTCTATTCTCTGTTTGTGAAGATGCACGTCCATTAACCTAATCTATTTCCATCTTAAAAAAAAAAAAAAAAAAAAAAAAAAAAAAAAAAAAAAAAAATCAATAAGCCGTTAGTATTTTCTATACTAAAAAGAATACTTTGAGACAATTAGTTTAGAGCAGGATAATCTACAACCTCTAAAATGTAGTGATATAATTTAAGAAAGGGATAATCCATTCTTTCCAAAGAAAAATCAACTACAATAAGTAAACATATCAGTCTAGAGGGGGGTAGTCCGCACTCCTCTAGAACGCAATAGTATCTTGAAGAAGGATAATCCACTCTCTATCAAGAGATCTAAGCTTTGATATGATTATGTAAGTCATTTTTGCCAAACTGTCAAGGATGCAAGTTAACAGGTTAGCAAAGAACTAAGGAGAAGAAATCAGAACCAGAATAACTTTAAGAACAAAAAATTGGATGAATAAGAATAAGAACTACATCAAAAATAAGAAACTGGATTAATATCAAGAACAAGGCAACACTCTAGATTATTCCAAGACTTGTGTTGGCAAGACTGAGGTGCTCCTCAATCTTGCCTCTTATTTATACTATGAGGCCTTATGTCCTATTGGACCTTCTAAGAATATCTTAGAATATCCTAAAAGCTTGAGGAAGATTTTGAAAGACTCTAAAAAGTCTACGAGAGGTCTTAGAAGGTTGAAGAAGATTTTAGAGGATCCTAAGAATATCTTAGAATATTTTAGAAGTTTGAGGAAGATTTTAAAAGATTCTAAAAAGTCTATAAGAGGTCTTGGAAGGTTGAGGAAGATTCTAGAAGATTTTAGAAGATTCTAAAAGATTCTAAAAAGCTATAGAAGATTCTAAAAGATTACAAAAAGTTCTAATAGTGGCTTAAAGTATATTCGTGACAGTAATCTTAAGGATCCTTGAACCTTGAACAAATGTCACAAGAGAGCATAAAGTCCTTCACAATTTTTTACATTTAAGGCCATTAAAAATCATGAAAAATAAGTTTTAAGGTCTTGTTAAATTTAAAGTAACTTGAAATTGAAAAGTCATAGTAAAATTGAAGAACATTGTCATATGTCGTGAAGTCTTGCTTGAAAATGCTCAGGGCATCTGGCTGTGGAAGATAAAAGAAAAATACGTAACAATAATTAGTCCTAACTTCTCTAATTAATCTCTAAACAGTCTTTAATCATACCTTAATGAAATCCTAGTCAACCTTGATCAAATTCAAAAAACAATCCTAAAAAAAACCCTACTAAATTCTAATCAATCCTAACAAATCCTAAAACAAATCTTAACTAACCTTAGTCGAATCCTAACCAAACCCTATGTCAGGGACATAAATTAGAAAAAGATGTATAATCTAATGAAAATTGTGTCAAAATAAAGTCATAAAATAAAATAAGAAAGTATGTATATTCAAAAGAAAACTGGAATAGCTATTGCGAAAGACTGGAAACATGAGGACTCTTGAAACTAGACTAGGATCAAGAAAGGAGTTGATAAGAGTGAAGAGGGCTTCATTCTTGCCCCTATAAATACTATCTAACTAAAAGCTACGTGGCGGCATGTCCGAGGGCGCTCGCGCTCGCGTGTCTAATTTGCGAAGATTACGTGTCGAACTATGTGAAGTTTCTCGCATAATGGCGCCCGTCTTTGGCTTGTTCGGCAAGCTTCTGCGAGTAGTAATGACACATGGCTAGCTTGTTCTATAAGCTACCAACATGTGCGCCATGTGGCTACCTTGTTGACCAAGTTTCTAATCTACCAATCACCTATAGACATGTATAAAAGTGATTTTGCGTCTAATGAAGCTTCTAGGAAGCTTCTCTATCAGATATTATCAAATCAACTTATTTTATCTACTTCTATTGGTCTATTATTACTTAGATAATTTATTGGAATAAATCTTATGTCCGTGACATTACCCCCCCTTCTAGGGACGAGTTCCACGAGGAGCGGTGATTACATGTTGAGAAAGTCCAAAATACGTCGAATTGTGCTTGCCACATACTCAGATCTTTGTTCCCTTCGAAGGTAGTTGATAGGTCCTTTCAGCCATCGATAATGTCCTATACCAAGGCGAGAGGACCACCCTGTTATTTGATCATTGTTGAGGCCTTCATAACTTCCTTCAAAGAAAACATTAGGAATACCATCTGGAGTAGTTCCTACCTCTAAAAGTATCACCAAACATCGAGAGTCTCTTCCAAGGTCGTGATACCAAACACGTTGTATTTCGCCATCAATCCGAGGAAGGACATGTCGTTCTTGAGGATCTTCATCTCTATTCCGTCATCTTGAAGGTTGTGATAGTCGTAATGTCTCGTCCGGTAAATCAGCAAATGATGGCTCTTGAGCTGAATTCGCTGGTTGTTGATCCTCCATCTCTTTAGTACAAACAAAATCTAATGACAAAGAATGATACAAGGTAGAATGAAACCTCTATAGAACCTGTCTTGCTTTATAACGAAGATTTTCTTGAGTATTTATCTTGGTTTTGATGGATGTCATCGATGAAATGCATTAACTTTTATTGATGCATTTGTTAGATTCTTTGATGGCTCCCATGTGCGTTCACTAATATCGTATCCGCGCCAATGCACAAGATATTCCAATCAATTTCGGCGCCGCCTTGAATCTAAAATCTCTTCAACCTTGAATTCTTCATTGTTGTCCACTTCTACAGGAGGCGGTGGCATTTGTCTTCTCTCTTGTATATCCATTGTCTTGTATGACTCGAGTAATGACACGTGGAATACAAGATGGATCTTCATGGACTCCGGAAGGTGTAATCGATATGCAACTAAATTGATTTGTTCAGAAATAGGAAAAGATCCAAGCCTACAATAGTCCAATTTATCACGGATGAATAGTCTTGATATTGCGACGAAAAAACCATACCTTATCCCCCACATTGAATTGTGGTTGTTCCTTGCGATACGCATCTGCATTTGTTTTTTGTCGTTCTTGAGCTTCTTTTAATTGAACCTTCATTATTACATGTATCTCTGACAAACGATTTGCCAAATCTTCTGCTGCTGGATTATCAACTTTTGAAAAGTCAAAAGCATCAAGTCGTGGGTGTTAACCATAATTGGCAAAGAAAGGTGTTTGTTGCATAGAAGAATGTATCATATTATTATAAGCAAATTCTGCCAATGGCAGAAGAGCTATCCAATCATCTTGTTGGTAGTTGATGGTACACCTTAAATATTGCTCTAAGACTTGGTTCACGCGCTCTGTTTGTCCATCAGTTTGAGGATGAAAAGCTGAAGATAACTTTATGTCCACTTTTAAGATCTTAAAAAGGGTTCTCCAAAATCTTGACACAAATTGAGTTCCCCTATCCGATATAATATCCTTAGGTAACCCATGATAGCGATAGATATTATCAATGAAAAGCTTAGCTGTTTCTTCACCTGTGATAGATTTTGTGCATGGCACAAAATGTGCCATCTTGGTGAACCGATCTACTATCACAAATATAGAATCATAAGATCTTGAGCTTGGAAGATCTGTGATGAAATCCATAGAAACAGAAGACCATGGTTGTTTTGGAATAGGTAATGGTTGAAAAGCCAAAAGATCGATGACGAGGAGTCTTTAATCTTGAGCAGATATCACATGATTGTACAAAGTCTTTGACTGCCTTCCACATTTGAGGCCACTAAAAATCTCTTGATATAAGTTCCAAAGTCTTGTTGTATCCAAAATATCCTGCCGCTGAAAAATCATGATGTGCTTGAAGAACACGTAAACGTGCTTCTCCTTTTGGAACATATAGACATCCTTTGAAATATAGTAGATTGTTCTTGAACTCGAATTTAGAAGCATCATGAGACTTGGAAGAATTATTCTTGATATCATGAACAAGAGGGTCTGAGGACATACTTGACTGAATTTGCTTGAGAAAAGTTGAATCAACAGTCAATGTTGATTTTATTGCTCAAAGATAAAATTACTCTAGTTTCAAGAGAATTGTTCTTTGTTGCTCAAAAGTTGCATCTCTTTCTTTTGGTGCAAAATAAGAACGTCTAGAAAGGGCATCGGACAAACCTTATTGTTTTCCTGGCCGATAAGTGATAATGAATTCAAATCTTGACAAAGACATGCTCCAACGAGCTTGATGACGATTCAACACTCGTGTCGACATGAAATACTCGAGGTTCTTGTGATCCGTATACACGGTGATTGGACTCGAAGCGCCTTCTAGATAATGACACCATTCTTGAAAAGAATCCACAATTGTAAGAAGTTCTTTGTTGTGGATCTCATAAGTGATCTCGGCTGCTGAGAATTTTCTTGAATGAAAAGCTACTCGATGAAGTTTGTCATCTGTTCCCATTTGTGACAAAACTGCACCCAAGGCAAAGTCTGATGCGTCTGTTTCCAAAAAAAATGCCTTAAAAAAATCTACACGATACAGGATTAGTGCAGAAACAAACAATGTCTTCAAAGCTTCAAATGCTGCTTCTACTTCTTGATTCCATTGGAGTTTGTCTTTACAAGTCAAACATATAAGTGGAACGCAACACGAGAGAAGTCTTTGATGAAGATCCGATAATAATTGGCGAATCCCAGAAACATTAGACATCTCTTACCATCTTTGAAATCTTCCAATTCATGATTGTTTGGACTTTCTTAGGATCCATCATGAGGCCATCATTTGAAATGATGTATCCTAAGAAATCAACTTGAGTAGTGTGAAATACACACTTTTCCATCTTGGCGTACAATCCCGCATCTCTAAGTTTTTGTAATACTTGACAAACATGTATTTCATGTTTTTTTATATTCTTAGAATAGATCAAAATATCATCTAGGTAGCAAACAATAAAATTGTCTGAGAACTCACAAAAAACATCATTCATGAGATGTTGAAAAGCAGCTGGTGCATTCGTAAGTCCAAAAGGCATGACATTATATTCAAAATGTCCCTACCTGGTTCAAAAAGCAATTTTCCATTCATCTCCTTCTTTGATGCGTACTAGATTGTATGTTCCTTTTAGATCTATTTTTGTATAGATCCTAGCTTGATTCAACTGGTCGAGGAGTCCTGATATTAGAAGTAATGGATATGTGTTCTTGATTGTAATCTTGTTGAGTCCTCGATAGTCAATACACATCCGCAATGATCCATCTTTTTTCTTCACAAATAGAATTGGAGCTCTTGCTGGAGATTTAGAATGACGTATGAAATTCTTGGCCAAATTCTTGTCAATATACGCCTTGAATTCAGCCAATTCATCTTGTGATAAACTGTAGATTGGTCCAAATGGTGGCTAAGTTCCTTCTTTAAGGTCGATTGAACAATCGTATGGACGATGCTCTAGAAGAATATCTGCATTTTTTTTCTCAAAAACGTCTTGATAATCTTGATACTGACTTGGAATGCTACTTGAAGTCTTTCTATTGTTGGAAATAGGTGTAGCATAAATGACAAAAGGTGATCCTTCTTCTGCAGCGTACAAGAAAGCTCTTGCACCTACAAACGCAGGTTTAATTCTACTAGACTTATCATTTTTTACTTGATTAATTATATTGTTAGCTATACTTTTAGAAAAGTTAAGAGTATGAAAAGTTCAATCTATTGGAGGGTTGTGTTTTTCTAACCATGATAGACCAAGAATAACTGGAATAGAGGGAGATCTAATTATGTTAAAAATTACGCAACCATTATACCCATTTACTACTACATCTAAAGGAAGTGTTTCATGAGTAACATCTCCAGAAGATAAAGGACGACCATCTATGACTTCTACGTGTACGGGTTTAGATTTTTGTACTATCTGTATTCTATGGCTTTTAGCAAATTCTTCATCTAAAAAACAAGCCGAGGCTCCCGAATCTATTAAAGCAGAGGCTTTGTAATTATTAGGTCCTAAATACACATCTATTATAAAACAAGGAGATGGTTGTGAGGAGAGGATAGGACCTTCATTAGAAATTGTATAAGATCCCAGCCGCACGGTCCTTATTGTGGCTGGACAAACTCGTTTTTCGACATATTGTCTTCTTTGACAGTCGTACTCCTCATCTTGTGGTTGCGTCATTTCTTTGGACAATTTTGAGCAGTGTGTTTAGGTTCTCCACAATACAAGCATAATCCTTCTTGACGACGTCGAGTCTTTTCTTGTTCAGTAAGCGGCTTGAAACGTATAGCATCAATTTGCATGTCCTCGACTTTTAAAGGTACATATTGAGAAGTCATTGGTGTTGCCACTGAATTATAATGTCACTGAGGTTCTCTTGTACGACTTTCAGATCTAAATTTGAAAAGCCGATTATCACACTTCACCGCAAAGTCTATTGCTTGAATGAATGTTTGAGGATCGGGTAAGTTCAACATCAATTTCTTCACTTCATACTGTAATCCGTAGAGAAATTGACTCATGAGTGCAGCATCATCCCACTTGATATCGATTACTAGTTGTCAAAATTGTGAAGCATATAATATCACTGATCCATTGTCTTGTCGTAGGATACAAAGCTTGTTGGTTGCAACACGAGTTGCATCATGTTCTTCATACATAGATCAAAATTTTGCTAAGAAAGCTTCTAAATTATCCAATATTGAATCACGTCGTTCCAGAAAAGATGAAAATCAAAATAAGGTAGAACCTAAAAATAGTATACCAATAAATCTGACTTGTGATCCTGGAGTTGAAAAACTTTGCGGTTGCAATTCAATCACTAGTTAGACTTGGTTGATGAATCCTCAAAACTTAGATCTTGTGCCAGCAAACTTCTTAGATAGACCAATTTTTGGTTCTCTGATGCTTGGACGATGTTCCAATATAGGAAGAATTATATGGCTTGGTGTAGATGTTGAAGCAGCTCCAATCATATCTATATCTTTATTATTTGGTAACCTTGTTGCTCCTTGTGGAGGTACAATAGGTTGATGCATTGCAAGCATCAATTCCTTCATTTGCTCTTGCATTTGTGCCATTGCACTCTTCATTTCGGCAAGTTTGGCCATGATAACACTTCAAAAAATATATAACACTACTCGAGATAAGTAACAGGGAGAACAAAGAAAACACTAGGAATAATATCAGTTTAGAAGAGGGTAATCCGCAACTTCTAAAATGCTTATGTCTTATCAAGAAAAAAGGGATAATCCACTCTTAAAATCAAGACAAGACAAAGCTATGATATTATAAGTGCACTCTTATCAATCTGTCAAGGACATGAACTAGAAAAAGATGTATAATCTAATGAAAATTGTGTCAAAATAAAGTCACAAAATAAAATAAGAAAGTATGTATATTCAAAAGAAAACTGGAATGGCTATTGCCAAAGACTGGAAACATGAGGACTCTTGAAACTAGACTAGGATCAAGAAAGGAGTTGACAAGAGTAAAGAGGGCTTCACTCTTGCCTCTATAAATACTATCTAATTAAGAGATACGTGGCGGTATTCTATAGGACGTCATACACGTGTCTAATTTACAAGACACGTGTCAAACTTGCACGACAAGTTTCTCACATGTGCGCCACGTACTTGGCTTGTTCCACAAGCTACCAAAATGTGTGACACATGGCTAGCTTGTTCTACAAGCTACCAACATGTGCGCCATGTGGCTACCTTGTTGACCAAGTTTCTAACCTACCAATCACCTATAGACATGTATAAAGGTGATTTCGCGTCTATGAAGCTTCTAGGAAGCTTTTATATCAGATATTATCAAATCAACTTATTTTACTTACTTCTATTGGTCTATTATTACTTAGATAATTTACTGGAATAAATCTTATGTCCGTGACATCATCCCAGAGTATAGTGAATTGATCCAGTATCTGACATTTCAGACATTTCCACCTACATATAGTGAGAAACTTAAGAAACGCTTAATTTTGAAAAGTGCTCCGTATACAATGATTGGAGATGCTTTGTATAAGCAGGGGAGAGACAGAATTCTACGCCGTTGTATTTTTCAAAGTGAAGTACGTATTATATTAGAAGGATGTCATTTGGATAGTTGTGGAGGGTATTTTGCCGGTGACAGCACTGCCCGCAAAGCTTTAATGGCGGGATATTGGTAGCCAACAATGTTCTCAGATGTACATCAATACGTCCAACGTTGTGATCGTTGTCAGTGTATTGGTAGACCTACAAGAACTTTTGCCATGCCGTTGGTACCAATTTTAGCACAAGCACCATTTGAGAAATGGGATATTGATTTTATAAGACCAATCGCACTAGGCTCGCGTAATGGACAAAAAAGATATATTTTGGTAGCGACGGATTACGTGACAAAATGGGCGAAGGCGATGGCAACAAAAATTGATAATGTTGATACCGTAGCCACGTTTTTATATGAAAATATTATCACTCGATTTGGGTGTCTCAAAAAATTTGTTAGTGATCGTGGAACCCATTTTATTAATTCTACAATTGCGGCTTTGATAGATAAATACGAGATCAAGCATCGGAAGACAACTCCATATCACCCTCGGGCCAATGGACAGACTAAAAAGACCAATGGTATTTTGTGTAAAATTTTAATGAAAATAATGCCTGGTGTGGGAACGGACTGGGATACAAAATTGTTCGCAACCTTGTGGGCATATTGTATTGCGTATAAAGTGACTACCAATTCCACACCATTCCAATTGGTGTATGGGCAAGAGGCAATATTATCAATTGAATTGGAAGTTCAGAGTTTACAAATTGCATTGGATGAACGTCTCGGTGACAAAGAATCCCTCCACCATTGGTTAGCACAATTAAAAAAATTGGATGAAATTACGGCTACGGCTCTTTTAACTATGGAAGCTACACAACGCTGTCGGAAGAATTATTATGATAGTAAATTACGTCCTGAATCTTTTATATCGAATGATCTGGTGCTTCTTTATGATAGTCGCTTTCACCATTTTTCGGACAAATTCCTAGTCCGTTGGCATGGACCTTATCGAGTAATTGAAGCCTTTTCTAATGATTCAGTTCAATTGGAAGATTTTATGGGTATTCAATTTACCACCCGAGTTAATGGCAATCATTTACGTCTTTATTTTACGTAAATCCGGGACGGGTTTGCAAAATTGGAGGGAAGAGGGTGTACCTGTTCATGATAGCTTACCTTTAATGAAGGTGCATGATGGCTAGAAAGACGGCTAATGGTCAGTTTTGGGTCTTAATACGGACTAGTCATGCAAATCAAAAGTGACGATCTGGTACACTAGATTAAAGATTGTTGCTTTAGATCCCGAGTAAAAAGTTAGGAGCGGGGCACTGAATGGGAGTTTTGATTAGCATTCTGTTTTGAATTTGGTCATCCGAGTGTATGCTTATTGGAGTGTAGAGTTCTTTGCAGGCAGAGAGTAACGATTAGTCTGAGCGAGGAGTACGTAGTCAGCATTATATAATATCGATGGAGAGGTCGAAGAGAGCTGCGGACAGAGATGAGAATGTTTGAAACGTGCGAAGCAAGAGTAATTTGCAATCGCCGTCTTTAGTAGTGGTCACCAACATAGAGTCCATTAAGTTGGAAATCTGTTGGTCCTTACAAAGACAGAGAGATTTCAGAAATGCGCAGATGTACATGTTTTTGCGAGGATCGGATAATTTGCCTCCAATTGATGTAGAATTAGTTGTAGAGTACATAGGAAATTACAACCTAGAGGATGGTTCAAGTGTAGTAAAAGAGAGAATAATTGGAATCGATGAAAGTACCTTACAGAAGGTATTATATTTATCAATAGGTGAGTTAGCGGTAGGCGTCGAAGTGTCTCGTGACTTCAGACCGGGAAGTTACTTCAAAGGGGACATGGCGTCCTTTGAGAAAAATCAAGGCTGGAAAGTGGCAGAGGCACTTACTCCAAAGCTTGCGGAGTGGATGCGATTCGTTCAGAAGCGGCTAGGCTTGAACCGACATACCACGTACATGTCCAAGCGCTTGTTATTTGCTGCGATTGGAACATTGGAAGGCATGGTCTTTAATTGGGCAGCCTTTGTAGCAACCCGTATCCATGCAGAAATGGGAGCCAAGCAAAAAAACGGGTAAATTTGCTTCGTTGCTATGTTCTAACTATGTGCACTCCGTGATTGCGCACACGTTAAGTCAACCAGCAGGGGAGAAGAGCATGCCTTCCTCAATGCCGCAACAGGGTATGCGGAGTTTACCAATTGGCCTAGGGGTAGTGGTGCACGAAATTGGAGAATCCAGTAGATCGCGGGAATGGGAGATTATCTCGGAGACTACACCAGGGTAGGCTTCAATTCATGCAGTGATAGAGAGGGTGGTTGAGGCTCCAGTTTTGAACACCGGGGTATTGATAGAAGGGAACCTCACGAAAGTAATATTGGGACAAATTTCTCAATTGCAGCTTACCATGAGTCAACTAGAAGGAAATCTAAGACAACAATTGAAGTCCAGCCGGAAGGAGATACTAGAGAAAGGCCGCCAAATTGTAGAATAGGGGCACTTGATTAGGGCAAAGATGGAGTCCAAGTTGGCATTGGAGCGGAAAGTAGCGCAGGAAAAGAAAAATTGGGCGAATGAAAAAGATTGCATACAAAGAATCCTGAACAGGCAAAAGCAAGAATTAATAGAGAATCGTAGGATATGGGATTTGGAACGAGAAGCACTGAAGTGTCAGTTGCAGGTGGAATGAGATAAAGTAGTGAAATTGGAACAGGAAAAGGTGGAATTGGGAGACCAATACCAAATTAGAACGGAGATGCTGCAGACAAAAATTGGTACGTTGAAAAGTGAAGTGGGAAAATTGGACGGCGATTTGGCCAATGCCGTTCGGCCACAAGTATCTGTTCCACCAATTTTGAGTACTAGTGAACTGGAAGAGAAGATGAAGCAACAAGGGTGCCAATTAGAAGCAAAAGATGCCAGGATTCTACAATTAGAGGCTCAAGTTTGGAAATTGGGAGCAGATAATGAAGATTTATCAGTGCAATTGAAGATCAATCATGTGGATTTATCGGAGGAGGATGAGGACGTGCCGTTAGAGCCAGACGCAGAAGAACCTCCTACAAATCCAGGAGTATCCCAATCTCAGGAGCTAGCCTCATAACAAGTTTTACCGATTTTGTGTTTGCGAGGACGCTGCACAGTTAGGAGTGGGACTATGTAGAATGGATAGGAATTTTAGGATTTACAATACATAGTTTATAGGGTTAAGAGTAGACAAGAAGTTGATAAATGGCCAGTTTAGAAGGTAGCATGGATAAAGGAGTTAGAAAAAGTGGTTATCGTCAATTGCGTAGTGATTAATACTGATTGGGATAAGTATAAATTGAAATATCTTTTTAAAATATTTCAAAAATATTTCAAAAAGATATTTCCAGAACTTAGATATGAATTGGGATCCTTGATCAAATATGATATCATCTGATAAGCCATGGTATTGATATATATTATTGAAAAAAAGTCTTGCTATTTCTTCACTAGACACAGTTTATTTGCAAAGGATGAAGCGAGCCATCTTTGTAAGTCAATCAATCGCTATAAAGATACTGTCTAATGAATTGGATGGCAATAGATCTGTAATAAAGTCCATTGAGATAGAGCAGTATGACCGTCTTGGAATGGATAAAGATTGTAACAGTCCATAAGAGCGATGTCGAGGATTCTTGGACCTTAAACAAGTGTCACAAGAGAGCACAAAGTCCTTTACTGCCTTCCACATTTGAGGCCACCAAAAATCTTAAGAAATTAATTCCAAGGTCTTATTAAATCTAAAATGACCCGCAGCAGGAAAGTCATGGCAGGATTGAAAAATGCATAATTGTATTAGTTCTTCTGGGATATACAAACATTTTTTAAAGTATAAAAGATCTTCCTCAAATTTGAACTTATCAGTATTTTTTTTCAAGCGGTACTTGATATCAAAAATCAAAGCATCATTAATAGTTGCAGCACGCACTTTATTGAAGAAATTAGAATCCATAGATATTGATGCAATAGTGGCTCAAAGGCGGAATTGCTCCGATTTTAACAAAGCTGTATATTGTTGATCAAATGCTGCCTCCTCTATCTTTGGTAGGAGATATGATCTCCTTGATACAACATCGGATAATCCTTGTTACTTACCAAGGCGATAAGTAATGACAAAATTTAATCGAGATAGCGACATATTCCATCGAGCTTGGCAACGATTAAGAACCCAAGCTAACATAAAATATTCTAAGTTCTTGTGATGTATATATACAGTCACACGATGTATTGTTCCTTCAAGAAAATGATGCCATTCTTCAAAAGAATCCACAATAGCAACAAGTTCTTTATCGTAGATTTTATAATTAATTTTGATAGCAGAAAACTTTCGAGAATAAAATGCAATAGGATGGAGTTTGTTGTCTATACCCATTTATGAAAGTACGGCCCTAGTGTAAAATTTGAAGCATCAGTCTCCAAATAGAATGCCTTTGTAAAATCTCGGTGCACCAATGTTGAGACTGTAATAAATGCCATCTTAAGGTCTTCGAATGCTTTCTTCGCTTGAGGTCCCCATTCTAACTTGTCCTTACAAGTCAATCAAGTTAGAGGGGCAGCAACTTGAGAGTAATTTTTGATGAAGATCGGATAGAAGTTAGCAAATCCAAGAAAATATTGTACATCTCTTACAATCTTCAGAATGGCCTATTATATAACCACCTCTATCTTCTTGGGATCCATTGTCAAACCCTCAGTAGATATAATGTATCCCAAAAATTCCATCTTTGGTTAGTGAAATATACATTTCTCCGATTTGGCATACAAACTCGTATCTTACAGCTTTTATAATACTAGCTTGACATGCCCCTTGTATTCTTCTAGATTTTTTGAATAAATTAGGATATCATCAAGATAGATCACCACTAACTTGTCTAAATACTCTCGAAAGATATCATTCATTAAATACTGAAAGATAGCGGATGCATTTGTTAGTCCAAAAGGCATGACATTATATTCAAAATGTCCATACCTTGTCTAAAAAGCGGTCTTCCATTCATCTCCCTCTTTAATCCATATCAAGTTGCATGCTCCACGAAGGTCTATCTTAGTATAGAGCTTGGCTTGGCCGAGTTGTTCCAAAAATCTTGAAATTAATGGTAGTGGATAATTATTTTTTACCATTATTTTATTCAATCCTTGGTAATCAACGCACATTCGTAATGAACTATCCTTCTTCTTCACAAAAAATATAGGTGCGCTTGTTGGGGACTTTGAATGCTTGATAAAGTTCTTTGCAAGATTTTTATCAATAAAATCTTTTAATATCATAAGCTCATTTTGAGAAAGATTATAGATTGGGCCAAAAGGTGGTTGCATCCCTTCTTTAAGATCTATAGTACAATCGTAGGATCGGTGCTCCGATAATATATCAGTATTCTTCTTTTAAAAAATGTCTTGAAATTCATTATACTGCTCTAGAATACTTATCAATGAAGTCATATCTTCTGGAATTGGAGTCACATAAATAACAAATGGTGTATCTTCTTCGACTAATCTTATGAAAGCCCTTGCTCCAACAAATAAAGATTTACCAATTCGTGTCTTTTTATAAATCTTTCTTGCAAGGATCTCTATCAAAAATGTTACTTTTTGTAACCTCCAATCTATAGATGGATTATATTTCTCCAACCAAGATAGTTCGAGAATAACAAGATTCGAAGGAATTCTAATAATGTTAAATACAATCTGGCTTCTATGATTTTTAAATGATACTTCTATAGGCATGGTTTCATAGGTGATACTACCCGAGGATAAAGGTCATCCATCTATTACCTCTACATGAATAGGTTTGGATTGCTGTACTAAAGGAATTTTATGAAGCTTAGTAAATGCCTCATTTATAAAACAAGCAGATGCCTTTGAATCTAATAAGATAGTTGTTTGAAGCTTCTGAGGGCCAAAGTACAAAGGGATTGTAAAATAACGAGCAAGTTGAGCAAAAAGAGAGGAACGTGAATAATTTTATAATGTGGGGTTGTCTAGCCGCATGGTCCTTATTGTAGCTGAACATTGTCATTTTCTTGAACAATTGCACTTTGATTTTGGTAACGTTGTCATGGTAGAGAAAATTTTCCTCAAGAAAGCACTGGGCTTCTAGCTGCCATTAATTACTCAACCAAGATCCAAGTAAAACCTCCAAATTTATATAAAATATTTCTTCATAAGACTATTACATCCAATATATAAGCCTTATTTCCTCAAACCTCTCAAAACATAACAAATGCTCTAAAACCCTCATTCTCCCATAGGGAGGGAATTTTTTCTAAACTTCAATAATCCATAACTTTTAATCCAACCATCCAAATTTACTCTAAATTTATATAAAATATTAATATATTCTTCAAAATTATCACCACAAATTTCAACCGTTGAATCAATATCAATCTTTAGGTATCACCAAAATCCTAGCAGTAGCTTCAAACCCTTATTTACAAACACCTCTATACTAAATTCCTCATATCTCACAATCTAAAAGTCAAAATACTATGAAACTTTGATGTATAGCTTTTTAGCATAGTAATACATCTTCTTAGAAAGTTTGAGACAAAAAAACGTCCAGAAACTCAAGATATGGCAAATCCCATTATTATCAACAAAATGGTCTACTTACTGCCTTGGAATTTGATCTACTGTCTTTGACTCCCAATATCTTTTTCTTCAGAATTCCAATTGTAGTAATTTTTCCACATCAAGTATAGAACTTGAAATCACCTCTCTAGCCGCACCTTTCGATCTCCAAAAGCTTTCATACAACTCCTTCAATCTTCAAAAGAGTGACAATAGGTACAATTTATACATCCTAACTTCAAGCGCCTACTTCTCCCTCATAAAAACTCCAAATCCCTCAATTTTTATACCAAAATTGTAGTCCAAAAAACAATATAGGCACAAACCTTCTTCCATTTGATGCTTCTTTTCTTGTAGGTTAAGAGGTTTAAATCGTATTGAATCAAGCTATACATCTTCTATCTCTGAGTGTGAATTCAAAGTACTTGTTGATGTACCAAGGATATGTTGAATTGCATATTGTCTTGTCGAAGCCCACGAACGTTGATCTTATCGGAGCCCACAAACATTGATATTGTTGATATTGAAACAATTGATTATCATATTTTAAGGCTTGGCTAATGGCTTCATTGAGCGATTGTGGATCCGGAAGTGATAATAATAAATCCTTCACATCATCTCTTAATCTCTAATAAAATTGGCTCATTAGGGCTTCTTCATCCCAATTGATGTCACATGCTAACTGCCTAAAATCAGATGCATACACTAATACTGAGTGTGCCCCTTGTCATAATGCTCGGATCTTAGTTGTTGTCCATTGAGCCTTGTCATATTTTCCAAAAGCTTTCACAAATGATACCATGAAAACTTCAAAATTATTCAAAATTGGTGATCTTTTTTTAAATAAGGGAGCAAATCATGATAGCTCTTATCTCCTAAGCAAAGTGCCAACCAATCCAACTTATGATTCTTTTGTTGGATAAATATTAGATTGTAGAATTGTTATCAGTCAAATTTGATTGATAAATCCTCTGAATTTTGAACGAGTCCCATCATATTTCTCTAGAAGACTAACTCGAGGCTCCTTATATTGTCAAACAGGTAGATTTTCTTGACGTAGTATAGGTAGTATTGCATCTTCAAGTGCAAAAGTTAGAGGTGGATGTAGTCTAGATTGTGATACTCTAGTTGTTGCATCGTTACGAAGCTTTGCAATAACTCCTTCAATCTCCACAGTCCTAACAAATAAAGTAGTAGAGTACTTTTAATGGCGTTTAACTTGGACTTAGAAGATTCAATCATACTAATATCTTGGCTTCCAGCCATTTTAAGAGAAAGAAGAAATAAATCTATAAGAAGGCAATATCGGATTAGAGGAGGATAATCCACAACCTATAAGATACTCAAGACTTTTGAGCAGAGGGATGATCCACTCTCTCACAAGAAGGACAAAGCTCCAATATTGCAATGAAGAAGATATCAATTTAGAGGAGGGTAATCTGTAATCTTTAAAGTGCTGGTATATCTTCAAGTAGAAAGGTAATCCACTCTCTAACAAAAAAAATCCAACTCTGATATTACAGATATGGTTAGTCTCGACAAACTGTCAAGGACAGAAGAATACAGAACCAAAGACTGGGAGT
Source organism: Physcomitrellopsis africana (assembly GCA_036785485.1). Lineage (NCBI taxonomy): Eukaryota > Viridiplantae > Streptophyta > Bryopsida > Funariales > Funariaceae > Physcomitrellopsis > Physcomitrellopsis africana. The sequence continues at coordinate 42,204 of JAWRVF010000574.1, forward strand.
AGAACATGATTTCTAGAAGAAATCAGCAAGAACTTGGATTAAATAGATGAGTACACGAACAACACCAAGAAAGGTGAGTTAGAATTCCAAGAGATGCATTGTCGAGACTGAAGAACCCTTCAATCTCAACCCCTATATATACTCCTGTCTAAGACGCTTCCTGAACGGCTACCATCAGACCAAGAAGCTTCTCAAGTAGCTTCTACCAACTTGGAAGCTTCTTGAGCTCCTTCCACTAGCTGAGATACTTCTTGAGCTCCTTCTACTAACTGGGAAGCTTCTTGACGGACTTTCACCAACTAGGAAACTTCTCAATCGACTTTCACTAACTCGAGAAGCTTCTAGAATATCTTAGAAGGTTTTGTGAACCTCCAAAGTATATGTCTCCAACATCTATCATGTAACTTTAAATTAAAAAAAATTCTTCAATATGCTTCTAGTGATAAAATATAGCATGTATTCAAATATTGGTTAGTTTCAGTATATGCTTCTACATTATTTTCTTCTTATATAAGATTTGATTAAAAAAATAAATTTATAATAATGCATCTTGCAAACATGCTCATAAAAGTATTTTATAACATTCAATATAAAACATATTTTAATATTAATGTGGAAATCAAATTTCTGACAAAGAAAAAATTATAAATATTATCCATTGATTTTATAAAATATTTCTTTTAGATTCTATTATTTTTTATTTTTTTTCTTGCAATAATATAAATAACTATTACTATCTTTTCAAGTCTCATCTTGAAATTATTTTGGATATTATTTTTTTATATGTATCATTTTTCATACATATGATATTAAGCTTGAAATATTTATTTAGCTAGTGAATCATGCAATTTGTTACTATAGCATAAAATTAAAATTAAATCTTAAAACTAAGAGTTTTTTCAAAAACAACAATGGTATAAGAAGGTAAATTCTTTAATTTTTCATCTTGATAAAAAATAGTTAAAAGATAAGTATATAGCAAATAATTTTTTTTGAAATTCAATAATATAACTATATATAATAATTTTTCTAAAAATTCTATGATCCATTAAAAAAAAAAAAAAAAAAAAAAAAAAAATTATAATACAAATCTGTCTTTATAAACCCAAGTCACTAAATTACAATTATTTGGAAATGTTGATTTTCTAATAACTCTTCTAAAAATTTTGGCCATTGTAGATTGTACATAAAAGTAACAAAAATCTAGTTTGTAATACACTTGAATTATGCTCATAGCATTTTAATAGCACTAATGCATATATCTATCACTTACTATAATAGAAGAAGGTAAAGCATGTCTTCTTACATCATCTAGATTTCCGATATTTTATAAGTGGTAAGCCAATCTTTGATGTAAATTCATTGTTGATAGCAATAATATTAAATGATCTTTAAATTTTTAAAAGAAGAGGTCATAAAATTGCTAATTTTACTTTGTCTATTTGACAACATCTATTTGACTTTTCAAATGATAATTTCTTCATATTATATTATTTTATTTTTCTATAATTATCATATTTTATTTATTATTTTAAATTCTTATATTATATATTATTTTTAATTAAAAAATCATAAAAGATATTATTTTTAAAATAAAAAGATAATTGAAGTAAAAATAATATTTTAATATTTAATTTTATATATATATATATATATATTAAATAATCTCAATTAAAGTAATTAACCAAAATAATTGATAAAATTTTATATTTATATCTAATATATGTCTACATTCTATAAATAAGGCTTAAGATGAATTGGCTAAATAAAATATTATAATCTAAATAAATCATATAGTCAAATATCAAATATAAGTTGATTCATTCGTATTTTTTTATAAATTCTAAAATCATTATTTGTTAAATATTTTGATATTTTTATTTTATTTTATTTTATATTTAGATTTGAAAAAAAAGAGGGAAGGGGAGAGAGAAAGAAAGAGAAAAAATCTTGGAAAGTAGTATGTTTGGTTGTCACTTTAGAGGCCAAGAGTTGGAATTTTGTTGACATGCATTTTATCCTACTTATTTATTAGGCCATATAAAAGACCAAAAAGATTTATTTTTTTAATAGTATTTATTTCCATATTGTATGTCTTAGAAGTACTTAGAATCACCACCAAAATTAGAAATTTGAGTCTTATTATAATTCTTATTTCCACACTATAGGCACTCAAAGTATTATACAACTGCCTAGATATAATAAAGAGTGTTTCCTATGGTTGCATAAGAATTATGCCTATCTTTGGATGAAGTGTACATGATTGTCACTTAGGTGGCATTCACAACTCTTTGTTTACACTGCATGTAATTGCCACTAAATAGTTTACAAACCTTGTGTTATATATAGCTCATGTGAATGTACAATATATAAAATTTGTATGTAATACATGTAATTGCTATATAGGAGGTTGTAATTGTAACTATTGTTTTAGTTTTCTTGTATCATATTATCATGTACAAGTCCTTGTTATATGTAAGATAGTGTCTTCTATGGCTGCAAGATCCTTGTAGTTTCTCTTAATATCAATCTCTTCTTTTGGTGTTTAGAAAAATTATAGATCTTATTAGTAGCATTACAGTATAAGGCCTCTACTTATATTAAAAGGTTGAAAGTAGATTTTCCAAAGATTTGAATATTTATGATTTTTAAACAATTATCTAATAAATAAACAACTTAATAAATATAAAATTAAATAAATAAATGTGTAGCTCTTTGTATGAATGCACACAAACAAACATTATTATTTTTAATATATAAAATACACAAAATATTTACATATATTTACTAAACTTGTAGAATTAATTTTCAACATAATTTTTTATAGATTAACATACTAAAATAAAACAAATCCATTAATTATCTACAATCAGGCATGACTATCGAGGTTTGGATGAATTACACAATGAGATAAAACGACCTGCATCCAAGGGAAGCCACGCCGAAGCTGCCCCTCCCGCGGTCGTGGATCGCCGCCTTGGAAATCGCGCCACGCGATGATGCATCGATGGCGAGGTAGTAATGCGGGCTTTGTTGTGATTGTGGGTACGAGCAATTATCTTCTCGCCGAAGCCCTCGTTTGATTCGCATAATCGCATACTGTAGCATCGATGAAGCTGGATCCATGATCGGAGACCTTCACTGCTGATTATAACCGTGCCCGGTCTGTGTTGCCGTAGGGTTCACCGCAGCGGAATTATGCCATTGTGCGCTGCGTTGATGCAGCCCAGCGATGGGTGGTGAGGTTGATCGGCAGCGAGGGCAGCCGAGCGCGTTTTCGCATTTCAGAGCTGCCTGAGCGCATGCGTTGCCGCCAATGATCGAGAGGAATGGTGCAGAGTAAATTTTAGGGTTTCTGGTGCTCGACAGAAGCTTGTGGGCGAGTTTTCGTCGCGTGTGGGATCGCTGGAGCTGTGATTGTTGTTCGCTTTGGACGTCGTTCATCAGAATGGCGTTGTTGGAATGCGGAGCGCGGGTTTGGCTTGTCGTAGCTGCTGTAATGTTCCTTCTCTTGCAAGCGAGATTGTTTTCAGTGCAGACCAAGTATGCAGACCGGATCGCTTTGGCTGTGGAAGGGGAGAATAAGTGCTCACGCAGTAAGAAAGCCCTGATTGACCAATTCAGTGCCCAGCAGGGCAGGATTGTTGCTTTAGAGGATGAGAAAGAGAGGCTTGAGAACAAGAATGCGCAGCTTAGCTTGCTGGTTAGAGATTACCGGCGCATGGGGAAGGAGGTACCGAAACTAGCAGGTACCAAGCCTGTTGCTGCTGTGGTGATTATGGCTTGCAATCGGCCTGACTACCTTGATCGAACATTGAATTCTGTGCTGAAGTATCAGAGGTTGGTGGCGGAAAAATTTCCCCTGTTTGTATCTCAGGCATGTGTTCCTTCTCCAATATCAACTCTCAAAATTGTGAAACTATTCAAAAACTGGTATATATGCATGGACAAATGAGTTATTTGGTTTTTGACTAAATATTTGGTGGTTCCACTGAGTCGATCATTCAATCATCGTGTTCATTCAAACCGATCTCAACTTCTCAGTTTGGTGTTGATTTTTTTTTTTTTTTCTGTTATACATGTCCATGTGATTCTTGCTGTGGCTCAGGATGGTCCAATGGAGTCAGTGAAAGCCAAAGCGAAGAGTTTCGTTGGTGTTGGATATATGCAACATCTTGAAGGTGACCCCCCTACGAGGAATCCGGGGGAGATGGTCGCATACTACAAAATCGCACGCCACTACAAGTTTGCACTTTCGCAGCTTTTTGACATCCGAGGATTCGAGAAAGTCATAATTTTAGAGGACGATATGGAGATAGCGCCCGATTTCTTCGACTATTTCGAAGCAACCTCTTCTGTCTTGGACTGTGATAAGTCCGTTGTGGCAATTTCTTCGTGGAATGACAATGGCCAGAAGCAGTTTGTCAGTGATCCTACGGCTCTGTATAGGTCTGATTTCTTCCCTGGGCTCGGCTGGATGTTAACACGAGAGTTTTGGGACGAGCTTTCTCCGATTTGGCCAGAAGCTTATTGGGACGACTGGCTGAGGTTAAACTCCACTCGCAAGGGTCGTCAGTTTATTCGCCCAGAGATTTGCCGAACATACAATTTCGGTGAGCATGGCTCAAGCATGGGACAATTTTACTACCAGTACTTGGTGCCCATTAAACTGAACGACGTCCACGTAGACTGGAAGTCGTATGATTTAGAGTCCATGCTGAAGGAGGAGAAGTTCAATAAGGAGCTGGCGCGAAGGATAGCCTTAGCCACACCCCTAAACAACGTGGAAGAGAATGGACTTGAGATGGTTGAGAACGTGAACCGTGATGTCAGAATTGTGTACAACAGCCAGATTCACTTCGAAAGTCTCGCTCAGGCATTTGGTGTATTCCAGGAGTGGAAAGATGGGATTCCCAGGACGTCCTACAAGGGAATCGTTGTGTTCAGATGGAAGGGCAATAGAGTGTTCCTTGTTACGCCTGATTCTCGGGAAGCACTTGGTTTCAATGCAGATGTTTTTTAAGTGATAGCGGTGTATTTCAAGGTCTAGTCATGTGCCAAGTGCTCTGTATATTACTTACAACTGCTTCATTGAGCAGTTGTACAAGCAGGGAGCTTCAAGGTAGTGCAGATTTACAGGATGACATTCGGATCATGGTGATTGATCTTATTGTTTAAGGAGGCATCCGTTTGGTTTGTTGGACGGAACCGAGCAGAATTCATTGCCACAACTTTGAACTGCATCAATTTGTAACGGTGGAGGGCTCTCTCGAAATTAACTACATTACAATGAAAATTTGAAAGCCGCACGTAGACGAAGCCCACGGCAGATTCACAGCTCCGTGTGCAGCTGGTCATGCGGTATTTTTTTACACTCTTGCTTACGTGTGTTGTATCTGTGAGGCCTTGACCAGCACCAGTTCTGATTGAGTGCTACATTGCATGACGTGCTACTTTGTCTTTACAGGATTCTTTTTGATGAGATCAAAGGATGTGGCACTTGAAAGATACTAGGTTTCGCAAATACCCACAAATAATCTCAGTCTTGAATTCCTGCATCATCGAGGCTATCCAAATTAAATCCGTTCCTGTTTACCGTTGGATTTCAAGAACTTGGAGCACTTCGATCATGAAAACGTTCCAAGTTGAGTTTTTATCAAAAAATTATGTAAAGAATTTATGTTTTTCAGGTTTTGTGTTACAAGCGCTGCAGCCACGCCGCCACAAGTTTCAGACTGCTGCTGCAAGAGAATGAGAGAGCACCCCATAGAAGAAATGTAGGAACTCTGGATCATTGACTTCTAAAGCTCCAATTTATTAACACATTTTTTGAAACAGCAAGGGGTGTTTCTGCTATTTTTTCTGCTATTTCTTTTCACTGCACAAAGTTGGGGTTTTACAACTATAAATTTGAATTGCTGACCTGTTTGGTGCAACTACAGCCGATAGGTGAAGATTAGACCAAAAATATTGAAAACGAACATTTTAATTCTTTTTTTGAAAAATCACTCTTTTGTTTTTCTTTTTTTGTTGAGATTGGCTTCATAAAAAAGAAGAATATTACTTAAGATTAGATTTTATTTAATCAAGTTTTCATTTAATATGCACTAGTAGTTAAGTATAATATAATGTAATAACGGTACATTGTCTATTTTATCTTTCTTTTTGTTTGCTTTAAGTTCTAATGTAAAAAGTTTTTACAATTAATGTATAAAGTTTTATTGTTTATCATTAATATTTGCTTTATGTAGAAGTATGTTTTTGCTTTATTATTTATAAATAAATCTTATTTTCATATGAATCATTCGTTTTTTATGGAGGATTCTTTTTAAACATTTTATTTTTATTTAACAAATTTTAGATTCAGTCTTACTCTTTTATATCTATGTTGTAGTAATCTGTTTTTGTAGAATTAAAACTTTAAAGTTTTTAAAAGTGACAATTAAAAGATTACTAGTCTATTTTTATTCATATTTTCTTATTTTTATTCTAAAATTATAATTTTGATTATAGAAATTGAACCAAGATGTTTAATATGATTTATTATTATAAATAATAATTAAAGAAAAGCACATGGTCATCATGTAAATCTATAAAATTTATTTTATAAATTTATTTAGTATGTATGATATAACTATATGTGTTAAAGTTTTTTAAAATAATAAATGTTATCTTGTTTGAAATACTAATAGTGTGATTGCTTGTAAAAACAAAAAAAAAACAATGTTCAAATATATTAAATAAAATTAATCTTTTAATATTCTAAATAAATACAAAACAAAACACAAATAAAAACCATAAATATGTAGGATTTATCTATCTTATTAAATTATAATTGTACATATATATATATATATATATATATATATTTTGATATGCAAATCTTTGTATACTTTGGCATGGCTATCTTAGTATCTTATCTTGCATCAATGTATTTATTATTTAACTATAGTTTTTAATAATTTTTGCTATCAACTATTAATTTTTGTATTTAATATATAGTTACATATTCATTATTTGTCTTTAGTTTTTTTAATAATCATGACATTTGAAGTTACTTTAGATTTTATAACCTAAATTTTAATTTATAATAGTGATATTATATCACTGTTATAAATTAAAAATTAGTGATATAGTATTATCAAAATAATATAATAATATCACAATTTTATTTCTTTGATTTTAAAATTATATTAATTTTTGACAAATTAATGTGCAAATCAAAACTAAAAAAATTTAAAATAATCATTCAAATATTTATTATTCAAATTAATATAAATATTTTAAAATCAAATTTATTAAAATCATAACTTACTATATGATTTTTAATATTAGTCATAATTTGTTTTTTTAAAATCTTATACTATAGACACTTGTTAAGATTACATAATTAATAAGATTTGTGGTGAAAATAAACTAAAAAAATAACCAACATATTTATTTGAACATTTACTTTTGTTCTAGAACCTTTGTTTGTAAATATGAAACAACGCATACAACATGATGAGCATTATTGCAAACACATTTCATATATATGTGTATATATTTGTATATATATATATATATATATAAATAAATTGATTGTTCCAATGACGCAATGTCGTCGACCCAATTCAAAAGGGAAATCGACCACGCCGGTCAAGCGGAGCAAACGAGGCCAGCATTCAAAACCGTCGTGGAATGGGTTTTGAGTGTCGAGGTTGTGCATGCGAGGATTTGGCCAAATCGCGCTGTTCTGAGCACCATTACGATGTGCCGCTTGTAGATACATCAGCAATTGCAGGTGATTGCATCACTATTGTCGAAACGCGGGTCTGATTAGGGTTTGTGGGTCTGTGTAGCAGAGGTAATCGAAGGTTTTAGGGTATTGTTTTTCTCTCTCTCCTCTGGGTCGGCTTTCTTTGAGATGATTGGATTGTGTTGTACCTGACGATTAGCTGCGAGTTTGATTATTGTTTTTCTCTTTCCTTTGAGCTGTTTGTTGTGTAATTTCCGTTGCGGATAGGTAGGTGCACTTTAAAATTGAAGTGCGCTTTGTTTTGACGTATTTTGTTTCTGAAGCTACTATCTTGTCTTCAAGCTACCAACTCTTCTCCATCCTATCAGGCGCAAGTGTAGAATCTCGCAGCTTCGGGAAATCTTAGCTTGGGTTGTTTGAATTGCAGGAAACGTCATCAATAATTGTTCATATCTATTTTCAAGGCAAATCCTAAAACTCCTATTGAGTGAGTCTACTGAACATTTTTTCTCAAATTTTTGTCATCGCGGATTTTCACTAAAAATTGTTGTCCCTCTTTTGTACAGGTTTGTAATGGAAGACCCTGAGGCGCGGCGAGCGAGGCTGAAGGCCATGCGGGAGCAAGCTGAAGGAGTCTCTCAAAGTGCCCCAATTGCAAACAATTCCGCCCCAAAGCTTGTCAATCCATTTGAAGATCCAGCTCCGACATCCGACGCTCACACTCCACGGTTCAATTACTACTCGGACCCTACAGCCGGTTTCTTATACAAACGGAAAGAGGCTCCAACACCTGCGGCTATGAGCCCTTCTCGCAACCCGTATCCTCAAGGGCACTGGAAACCAGATTATCATCCTCCAGCACCTATTCCGCCACCCAGGAGCTTTCAAGTCGGAGCATTCGGCAGTCCTATTCCCATGTTCAATCCCCAGCAACAGGGTCCTCCACCTCCTGCTTTGGAGCCTCAACAGCAATATGGTGATGGGACATGGCCTTCCAAAAGATTCAATTATGGCACAGGCCGCGGAGGTCGAGGTTCAGGTCCTGGAAGAGGAGGATTTGGACGAAATGAGGGCAATCAAGCAAGAGGACGAGGTGGAGGACAAGGTGGACGAGGTGGAGGACAAGGTGGACGAGGTGGGCGAGGTCAAGGAGGCACCGGTCCAGTCTCTGCAAGAGATTGCCCCGACCTTTTCTACCACAAGTCCATGGTTGAAGATCCATGGCGACATCTGTAGCTTTTTCTCTCCACCAGAATGACTTAAATTTGTAGAAACTGTCTCTTGATATATTTTTTAGCTCTTACCCAGTTTCCACCTTGAATGCATGCCTGCATCTGGGGTTGCGACAGCATCTTTGTTTGGTTTCGGTTTGGTTAGACTGTCTATCTCCAAAACAACTTTGACAATCTCATAAAATGATACCGGTTACTCAACTCTATCTCCTTTTGGAACATGCGTTTCTCTGTGATTGTTGTTCACTATTCTAACTTTGTCAAGGCTCTGAAAAGTATCACCATGCATACATGTGATCAGAAGTTATTTGTGAGGCATGCTTGCAGTCCGAGGTTCTGGAATTGCATCGGGGGAGCAACTTAGCTGAATGTGATACCTCTGAAGTCAGAAAAATTGGCAGTTCTAGCGTCGTGTTGCGTGTGGTGCGGGGAAGGGCGTTGCTCGGCAGCTGGGTAGCTCACTGAGCACATAGGAACAGGTAGATTCACCACCATAAGTATGTATATGGATTCACCCCCAGTAGCTTTGTTTGATGAATACATTGTTGTACAAAAGGAATATCCATAATGATATGGAAGCCCAAGTTGTGAAATGGTGCCAGTTCAACTCCAAACACAACTTTTTAACGACTTATATTAATTGATCGAAATTAGAAAAATGAATTTGTCATTGAGAAATGAGTGTAAATAAAGCAAATTGATTGGATTGATAGATGGATACAGGAGCACTTAATTTTTAATTACTTTTTTTAAGATAGGTTTGGAGAATGCTTTGTTTTGCTGTCGAATCAAAAAAAAAAAAAAAAAAAAAAAAGAACTGAAGGGTCACTTAGGTAGAATAGTTTCCGAAATAGTAGTAGTGTTTGGAAGGTTTTAATACAATTTTCAGAATAGCTAGTATAAACAGAGTTGAGATCAAAGTTGATCAAATCTTATTGTAAATTATTCCAATCTTGTAATTATTAAGTTTTTTTGCATTTTGCCATAGCTATTTTAGGACCTTGCATTGTCGTAATATTATTGAGCTTTTCTATGTATTTATGGACTTGTGTGTATGGAGTTATATAAATTAAAAACTCACTTTTATTCTTATCCTTGGTAATTTAACAACATTTGTAACATTGCTTAGTTTTTGTTGATATGAACTGGGTAACTATTCTTCAAAACACTAAATCATTTTAGAGGATTTGTATTGTTTACTTCAAATATTTGATTATTGTGTTTAATTTTATACTCATTTAAAAAATAATGGATTATTTATCTAATAATAATTAGAAAAGAATTCAAAGATGAAAACTATTTATTTCTAAATCAATTTCTTTCTTTCTTTTTAATTAAAAAAAGATAAAACATAAAAGAAATTGGATCAATGTAAAAGATGTAAAAAAGTAAAGTGTTGATAAAAGGAAGAAGAAAAATAATTAAAATAATTTATTATTAAAAATAAATTCTATTAAAATAATTTAACATATATTACAATAACTAAAAAATTATTGTTTAAATGTTGCAATACTAAATCTTTCAAATATTTGCAACAAGTATGTTTCTACAAAAATATGAAAACAAAATATAAATCAAAGTTGTTCTTAACAATTGTGATGTTTTAACAATCAAAGAATCTAATGTTGCTGATTTTTAATCATTTGGAATTATAAGGTCCAAATTTTAATATAATAATAAAATGTATTGAATTCCAATTTAAAATTATTTTATTACAGTATTATAAGATTTATAATTTGACTTATTTTTACTAAATGTTTTAACTTTTTATAAAATATAATTATATTGAATTATATAAAATTTAAATACTGACAATATTGAAGAGGTTTAAGATAAATTCAAGGGTTTTGTATAATATAGTATAAAACTAAAGAAATGCAATTATGAAGGCAAAATTTTGTATTGTAAAAGGTTTTTAAATTATTATAGTCTTTAATTTGCATTGATTTAAATTTTTCTACTTGGACAATGATTGGATGAATAAAGTTAAATTAAATGATAAAAACTTTAATATGTATTCAAAGATATAAATATATATTTTTATATATAATGAAGCAAATTTTATTTTAAATAGATTCTTGTTAAATATTACTTGTGCATTTCTGAAAAGTATATGTATAATGGTTCAATAATTTTTAGATAAAATACTAAATTATTTTGCTCAAGTGCAATTTAATGGTGCTGCAATTAATTGGTGGTGACAAGCAAGTGTTTGGAAAAGAGGGTGTGTATTTGCATTGGGTAAAATTATTAGTTTTTTTCAAAAAGAATGATAAATTTAAATACCATGTGTGATTTTTTTTTTTATATTTATTTTTAATTTGCAATTAGTTCTATGTATACAAATTTATTGGGATTTTATCATATGGAATCTAAGGTTGTAAATATGCCTCTGAATCATTAAGATGAGTTTATATTATTGTTATTTTTATCTATTTTTTCATTTTCTTAGTATTTTAATTAGAATAATTTTGGTAGCAATGATGAATTTATACATCTTCTAGCAAAGAGTTTTATAAAACGGAAAAATGTATTAAAATAATAACAATACATATATATATATATATATATATATATATATATATATTACTAAATTAATTTGATTTACAAGGGTATTAAATATTTCATGATTTTTTCTTTCGCTTGTGTGTATTATAAGAAATTTGGATTAATATTCATATAATTTCTATTATATAAATATATATCTTTCAAATAGATATTATAACTTCATATTCAAATGCAATCTTAAATTAATAAAAATTTGCAAGTTTCATATTAATGTCTTACAAAGAAATTATTTTAAAATTTTCATGGTAGTTGGTTTAATATTAGAATCTTGCCAATAAGAAAATTATACATATTTACTAGCCGTATATAGTAATTGTGCTTGGACAAAAGTATCTTCAATCTTGATTATAAATAATTCATATTAATAAATAAGAGTAATTGTCTTCTACCACCATATTAAAGATAACTATGGGATAATTTTAAGAAGCTATAGAAATATTATGGATGGTAAGTAACATATTGGTAATACTGCAAAGTACAATTGAATTATAATAAGAAATATTGTAATTCTAAATTCTTTAACATTAAAATAATTTTGCATTTAAATTTAAACAAAGTAACCAAATAAATTTCAAAATTAAAATATTGTTACATATTACACAAAGAACAATAGATTTGAGATATTGTTTAAAGATAAATATTGATTAAGTGAACCATGTGTAGAATTAGTAATATTTCACAAGAGAAATTTCAGCGGTAATCAGATGCTCCATTGATTTCAGTATAGACATTTCTAATTGATTCTACTAACTTATAAGGCCATCAGAACAACTTTGGACCAGTCATAACAGAAATACCTCTAATTGCTCAAAAGAAGGCTCCATAGAACATAAATACCTGTCCAATTCATCATATGTAACCTCTAACATGAGTAATCAGACCTTATCGCTACACAACGCAATCAACATCTGGTGGGTTCCTAGTGATGTTCATCAGATCCAGGCTTTCCACCCGGTCCTATCACCTTTAACTGCCATATCACAAACAAGCACCCTATTACTCCCAAGACATAAAAACACTAGTTATGCAATACTGCAGTAAGAACATCTTCAGAATACTGACACAGTTAGTGAACCAGACGATCATTGAAAACGGACAACTCAGCTCAAAGAAGAAATGTGTAGCGGTACACACAAGTCATGCTTAGCCAAAAAAAGTAAATGAAGATTGAAGCGCAACAGTGTCATAATATAAATTACCTCAAAGACCTGGGTGCACACAGGGCACTCGTGCATTTGGCCCTTTTCCAAAGTGAACCACGTCACATCGTGCTCGTCCTCTGTCCATACCGTAGCATACAAAAAACAGAAAATTAGCTGCTAATATTGGCAAAGATGGGACCAGGGTTAGAACGACCAAAACCTTGTAGTCTCTCAGGAATTGTCCCCTTGCTGGGATATGCAGGGGAGCAGGTACTGTTGAAGAAGTTCTACATCAAGCTCAAAATACTAAGTCGCTCATTTCTACGCGTTAAACTGATTAATTTAAAATAAGAACTTAGCTGATCTCCAAGTTAAATTGCGATTCAAATATGTTAACTAAATCATAACATGCGCACTAAATCACAACTACCTCAGCATCTAACACCCGAGTCAACTTCAACAACAGTGGCATCGCCCCCTGTTCCCAAACTGATAAAATCAAGAAATCATCAACCATGGCGGCATTTGAAACAACATGACGGATCATACCTCAAGCTACGGTTGTATTGTTTAATGTTACTATATTTCGTGTAATGATGGCATCTTCGCTTATGATTAAATAGGGTGTTATTCAGAACTAACAAAACAGAAAGAGTGCCCGAGAACCTTACCACCGAGACCTCCTGAACATCCAACGATCCGTTCATCGTAGTTCGACTCAATGATTGCAGGAGCTTCCTGATTATCATGTGAAAATTCAAAGAATAAGCACAATACACAGCGGCTTTGGTATTAATTTAACTGTAGTATAAATTTAGTTTATATATTTGGTTTGACTGTGACTTTCAATAGGTCTAAGTTGTCAAGAAGGACACGGCAGATGATGTAAGCCAACAAGGACGAACCAGAACCATACCTTAGTACCGAAGGGCCCACGGGGTGGGTCGAGGTCGAATCGCTTTCTTCCCTGAAGAAAATCCAGTCACACACGACAATTAATATGGGTCCTTCTGAGCACAGACGATGCCAAGTGCATCAACCCTCAATGATAAAAGCCTGTACCTGACTCTGGTATTCTAGCTCTTCACGCTCGACTCCGGTCGCAATCCCGAATTCATCCAATGCGCCTGCCAACCAAATACAAGAGCATTCTTTAACGTTCTCTGATAAATGGAGATACCTAATAAATCGGTCGCATTAAACGATCCGTTGTACTACTAAGCCTGCAACTCTATTACAATAATCACTAAAAACATCCAGACGTATATGGGGAGCATGTATCTCACACTATCTAAAACTTTCAACAAGATATGTGAACTTCCGATGTTGCGATCCAAAGTGTCTAGCATCTCTAACGTAATTGGGACATACATTGTAATTGATCTGCCGCTTAGAGCCCGAAGCGACGAGGAACACAAACTTGAAAATCGAAATTCAGAAAAGACTTAATCCAAAGTCGGAACAGAAAAGGTTACAAGAGCCAGCAGGCAGACACACTGAATACACAGAACTCAAATGTCGAATTCTTCGACACGTCAGTCGAGGACTATCAGTGTGACGCCGAGATCGAGATCGGTACCCACGACGACGTCAAGCAGAGGCAACAACCAACACGTATGCATCTCATCAGCAACAAGCTAAAAACCTCAGACGTCCACAAATGATTAGGGTTTTAGATTTTTTCCCCCAAAACACCCTACATATCACAAAAAGAGTAGCATTTATACGGTCCTAGGTAAACGACCTCGAGGCCACGAGCGTAATCATCAAGTTCCACCTAAAACCACCGCACGAAGGAAACGATCGAAGGACGTCTTACAGAGAATCGGACACGAATCGAGAACGTGAAGCACCAGGACATACCAGATGGAGCATGGCTACCGGCACGGAACCCACTGGCATTGAACCATCTCTGCGAGGAGAGCAAGGCGGCTGCTGGAGGAGGGTCAGGGAGGCTCCCAGTGGGGCGCTGCACCACAGCTCGGTGGAGCACACGCGACAAGCTTCGGCCCGCGGTCCTCAACATCGTGCACTGCTACTTCTTCCCTGACGCGACCTGACCTGGAGGCCAAGCTCGTCACATCTACAACACGCTAGTAAATGGGAGGGTTTGGTCGCTCTTCAACGAGCGAGCCGGGTTGAAAAGGAGCCTATGAACAGAGCGATTGACCCGACAATGAGAAAACCCTAGTTTCTCTCCATGATCGCAACAAGGCCCCTCCCTCCGTCTCCCCCTCCGTCCCCTCCCTTTGCAAACGGTGCGCGAGAGGATCGCTGCGGCGGTAGGGCCCCCGCGCGCCCTTGCGGGTGCTCCACGGGCCAGAACTTCGCCGTCCCCCAGTCGGCGATTCCGGGTCGTAATGGACCTAGTGGCCGTAAGGGCCTGTTTCCTTCGTTATGCTCTGTTTTTCTTCCTTCGTTATGCATTCGGGGCTTCTTTTCGCTTCCAGTTTTCGTTGACTCGCTTACTTGTGGAAACTACAGAATTATATATATATATATATATATACAAAAAAAAAAAAATTCACCAATTTTTTTGTTAATATTGGTGATATCACATAAAAAAACCTATCCACACCCTCAAAGGCTAATTTATTGGTTATTGCTGTTTTATCCTAGATAAAAATATAAGCATCTTTTAAAGAGTCTTCTCAACTCAAATTCTTTTATAACACAACAATTTTTTTCATCTTTCATGAAAGAAATCTTTAAAATAGAATAAGTTTTTTATATGCATGATAGCAATAAAATTGCAATGCTAAAAGAATCAACTATTATGACAATTTGTGGTTTCTTCTTAAAATATGCTAATAAAATCTTATAGATAAATATTTTTCTTGATATTTATATCCATTAATAAAGAAGTTTCTTTTGTTGCATCTTATTAAGTTTCTTATTTTTTTATTAAGTAAATTAATGTTATTAAGAACTTACTTGATTTTTGTTAGTTCATATGATATATAATCTATAAATAATTGGCCTTTATGTCTATATATTAAGTAATTGCAATCTTATCATTTAATTGAAGTATATTTAGAAAATCATTCAAAATTTCTTATTGTGCAAAAGATAAGATTAAATGTCTAGTAATACTTTAGAAATTACAAAGTAATGAATAAATGCAACAATATTCTTTTGAAGGTATAATTTTTAAATAAAATATTTTTTTATAGCAATAATATTTTTATCCCACAAATTTTTAATATTTGAAATATATCAAAATAAAAATAAAATTATACAAACAATAATCTTACTGTACTTAGCATTTATTTTTCAAGAATATGATACATTTCATGAAACTACTCTATGTCATCTTCTAAATATCTACAAACAAGCCCCACATTATAAAATAAAGGATTAAATACATCATTACAACTTCTAAGATCTTCAAAGGAAGTAAAATCTCAAACATAAAGCAAAAGCAAACTAAGTGTAATATTATCCTTAGGAATGCTTGTAGCCAAATATTTACTCAACAATAAAATCTTTGTTACCATTTTATATGCACCAACATTTTTTCTTCAATATACA
Organism: Physcomitrellopsis africana; assembly: GCA_036785485.1. NCBI lineage: Eukaryota > Viridiplantae > Streptophyta > Bryopsida > Funariales > Funariaceae > Physcomitrellopsis > Physcomitrellopsis africana. The sequence continues at coordinate 58,415 of JAWRVF010000574.1, forward strand.
AAGATTTTAATAGTTATTATATAAAAGAATCTTGACTTTATCATCATATGCACAATTTAAAAAAATTTGAATAAGTCTTGTCTAGCTTTGCTCTTTTATTACTTCTAGGTTTCTATTAGGATAATAATACATTATGTACTAATTTGGAATGTGAAATTGGAATCATTGAACAATATAGCTTCTATCATGTAACTTTAAATTTAAAATAATAATAATAATAATATGCTTTTGGTTGAAAAATATAGCAAGCATCCAAACATTGTTTAATTTTATTAGAAGCTTTTATGTTATTTTTTCTTTTCATAGGATTTGACAAAGAAAAAAATTGCATACTTAATCTTCTTGTAGACATACTTATAAAAATATTTTACAACTCATTTTGGATGACATCTTATACTGATGTGGCAATCAAATATTTAGTAAAAAATAAGATTATAAAAAACCATCAATTAGTTGTTTTAAATGATTTCTCCCAATTCTATAATTCTTCCACTATTTCTCTTGTAATAACATAGGTAACTATTGTCACCTTTGTAAGGCTCCTCTTAAAATTCTTATTGATGTTATTTTTCCATGCACTATTTTCTATACATAGGACATTTGGCTTGAGATATTTGCAAGCTTGGTAAACAATGTAGTTTGTCATTGTAATATAAAGTTTAGTTTGAGTATCAAAATTATAATCTTTTGTTAAAATAATAGTGTCATAAGAAGATAGATTCTTTAGTTTGTAATCTTGGTGAAAAATAATTAAAAAGTAAGCATGGAACAAATTGTATTTTTAAAATTTAACAATATAGATAAGTGCAATATTTTATCTAAGAATTTTATGTTCTATCAAAAAGACTTCTAATTTTAAAAACTATTATTTAAAATTTTATATAAATAAAGAAAGATATTTTAAAATTTTAAAAATTTTAAAAATATACTTTTTATTGGTTTCATATCAAAATACCAAAATTTTTTGGCTTCCCATACAATTGTGGCACTTTAACATGCCATTGTATCTAAAATTATGTAATTATTATTAAAATTAAAAAGTTAGTATAATTTTACAAGTATTAAATCTAAAAATTAAAATAACTCTATAATATAAGATATTTTAAATTTTGGTGTTTCATAGTTTAAAAAATAATGTATTAAAATTAATATGTTTTACATAATTTGATTAATATTTTTGATATATATATAAAGATTCCTCAAGTGTTGAATCAAATTATCATTTATATCCATGATTTATCTCTCTCTATATATATAAATGTTAAATTAAATTTCAATATTAATAAAAATTTGAATTTTTTAAAAATAATTTTATTAAAATCTTACATATTGATAAGACACAGTAATCTCAATTAATTTATAATGCTTCAACAACCAGCTTTAAAATGTTTTTACATATTTTTATGGATCTCTATAATGTATCTCCTTGTTAAATAAGCTAGTTTTTAAATTAGATTATAATTTTAAAATTCAAAAGTATTTGCAATAAATTCTATAAAAATGCTATTATATGTTTTTAACAAAATTAGCCATGATTGCAACAATTCAATATGCTGCTTACAAAAGACATTACTTCATTAATACCCCCTGCTTATTTTTTACAAAACCAAAATTTAAAATTTAAATTAATAATGTGAATTTAAAATTTAAATAAAAAAATTTACTTCCTTGATTAATAATATAAACATAATATTTTTTAACACTAATTTTTTTTTAGTATGTAGGATACATATTTAAAAAATAATTAAATTTAAAATCTACAAATATATTTTTTGTACATATTGGATCATCTTACAATCTTTAGATTTTAAAATCATTTATGAAACTTTTTTTGTCAAATGTTTTCATTCCCTTTCTTCTTTACACATTAGTTGCAATATTTCTTGCTCAAATTTACACATAAGTTCTATATTCACAAATACTAGAATATATCAAGTGTTTTGCACTTCTTTTTAATTGTGACTTCATAATATTGACCAGTATAATTTTCTACATACAACATAAATTTTAATAAAAAGTGAAGGAGTGTTTTTTTTTTTTTTTTTTTTTTTTTTTTTTTGGTAGAAATTGAACGTAGCAAAAAATACCACAAATTCAATTACCCACACAAGCACCACAAGCAACAACCATGGTCAACAAACAAGGAGAAGATAGGAACAAGGAAGAGGGTCCGCTGCGAAAAGAAATGCCAGCGGTAAAGAAGCGCCGCAGGATTTCCTTACAATTCCAATTTCTTTTACCCCAGATCCGTTCCCATCTTCAGAGAACGTTCGCAAGGGCATAAACTCTTAACGCACAAACTGGTCCGAAATGCACGGCGTACGTTAAGAATACATGTCTTATACTACGAATGACATACATACCAAACGTAGTTCTCTCGGATGATAATCGTCGTTGGATGAACGCCGCTCGGCTCTGGTGGAGCTCGGTATGCGATGTGGGCGGCGACGGGCATGGAAAGGACTCCAAGCTTGGTACAATAGGATTCGCACGAGATTACTGTTGCAGCGTGTACACGGAATTTGGTGATGTGGGTAAAGGTGGCGGGATTTGGTGATTACGAGGCTTGGCAGAGAAGCTGGAAACGAGGAAGATGGTGTCGCAAGGTTGATGCGCATGGAGGCCCCTCTCATCCTGGTCTCTCCGCTGCTCCTCCTGATTCTTGAGTTCATTCCGCGTCTCTTTACCAATTATAACTGATTACCAGTGCATTGTGTCGTGATTGTTCACTTGGGTGTCGGCGCGATCTTCTGTCGGTCACGCGTAACGTAGTGCAGCTCTGAAATCTCAGTTAGGGCTTGATTTTTGTGACATGGTGGAGAAGTTAATTGTGTGGGTTCAGTGGACTGCATTGTGGGAGGTGTAATTTGGGAGCAAGACACGGAGTGCGCTAGAGTTGCAGGGTACTGTGGGTAAAGGTGGCGGGATTTTGAGGTGGAAGAAGAAGTTGGGGCTATTGGGTGGTGAGGAAAATCGGTGTTGGGGAGCACGTTGTAGAATTTTGGTTTTGTTCGGGACGAGGAGGAAGGATGGGGATTTCTAGTGGAGACAGCTTTGGATCTGGTGGTGGGAGTTCGTTTGGTTCAAGTAGTAGCGGGGGCAGGTTCGACTTTGATTCCTCGAGGCATCATCACCACCATCATAGGGACCCCTTCTATTCCAACTCTTACGTTGATTCCTTCCGTGGCAACAACCAGAGGGAGTCATCGGGCGGCAGCGGATGCGAAGGAGGATATGGAAAACCGTGTTCCATATTTGTTCCCTTTTTCACCTGCATTGGTATTTCCTAATCTTCTATTTCTTGACTTGTGTCATTTTTCATAAAGGTTATTGTGGTTGCAGGGTCAGCTACTATTCATTGACCTGAAGATGTACAAAGCAAACAATCTTGTTGGCTTACCCTAAATTTTTCAAATTGCTCGAGAGTAACTAGAAGATAAACATCGACCTCCGTTCATAGGAATCTTATCTCACCTATCAAAGTATCATTTAAACATCCCACCTTGAAAATTTCCGAAAATTCTTCCATGTTTTGTTGATTACAAAGGATTAGCAATTGCTTCTTGTGAAAACGCTTTCAGCGCTTCTAATTTAACTGAATGAAGGTATTTAAATTACATCGTATGACTGATCTACAATGTACGCAGTGCAATTCGAGTTTCACTGCGTACATTATAGATCAGTCGAATTGCACTGCGTACATTGTATCGTGTAGTTCACTTGTATTCACAGCGTGGATTCCCAGACTGAGAAAATCTTTATAAGGGTTAGAATTTTAATAATTGCAGTTTATTTTGGAGGTTAGCAGTTTTCTGAATTGACTTCTTTATGGATGATTGTCTTATCTCCTTTATGTATTTTTAATTCAATAATATCCGCCCTGTGCATTAATTTTCACTGTGTAATATGCGCAGGATCATTATTGATAATATTTGGATTCTTCCAATCGGAGCAAGCACTAATGTCGTTGAATTATTCACGTCTCATATCTGCCTATTCAGTGTTCGTGAAGGAGATACAGGTCATCATTCGTATCCCCTATTTGAGTGGTTATCGCTTAGCAAGTGTGACATTAGCAAGCATAAATAACCCGTCTCTCTCTCAGATTCTCCGATACTTATGCAACGAAATGTTTGGACACATATTTACGTTCATAGAATGCAGATTATGCGATTTAAAATTTTTGTTGTTTTTGTGGATGTAAGCATCAACGTTGATTTGATATTAATCGTGTAGTTCGCAGATACAAAATTTGAGGGATCCAGGTCCTGTTATCTACTCATTCTCTGAAAGGCCTGCTCTACGTGAATCGGTGGACTATATTGAGAATCATGTCGACTTGGTGGAAACTTTCAGCCACAGGGTAGGCAATTTTGTGCTAATTATGGTTATTTATGTGGGTTCTGTTTTTTTTTAAAAGAATAACATTATTATTATCATTATTATTAAAAGATTAAAAAATGTAAAATTTAAACTTTTTAAATCTCTTCGGGTTTGGTTGTGCTTTCAAAGATAGACGACAGTCTTCGAGTGAGTTTCTGGTAAAGATTCCAAGACACGACGTGATTTTTATTTTTTATTTTTTTTGTTGCTGGTTAAGCGTGGGATTGATGACTGCCTCAACCGCAGGACACCCTACTTTGGAAATTTGAGACTATTGCAAGAGAAAGATCGCCTTTATTCCACCTTTTCAATAACCTCCTCTTTCACCAGTATGGAGTGTAGTACTTGTTTGACTTATCATCAAATACTTGATAATGTCCCTGATCTGTGCAGGAATGGCGTTACTGGCTTAATAAAGGTTCCACTATCCGGCTTTCATATGATGTGAAGGGATTAGCAGGAGATTCCCTTGTGCTTGCATTTATCAAAGGTGTGAAAATGAACCTTCTATTGTCCAATTATGCATAATGTTGGTCGCAAAGTTGAAGTTGCAAGTAGTGTTGTTTAATTAATTTTTGACTTATTACTGGTAGTTTATTTCTAGTGTGTTGTATATCAAGTATCATATGCTCTACAATAAATTTGCGTATTAGATGAAGTTAATGGAGCTGCCAACTTTAATCTAAGCATTTGCGGTTTTGTTTATAAATTATTACTCGTACTACTGGACACATTTCAAATGTCTTAACGAAGTAGGGGGGACCATCCAATTTTGTTGGGGTGCTCTGCAGGAACGCAGGGGCTTGAGGCTTGGAAAAAAGCTCCCAACTCCCCAACCAAAGCTCTAAAGTGGTATCGAATTCATGGTAAAAGCTCTTTATTTTTGGCCAGAAACAGAGAGTTACTACGTCATCCATCAGATTTATGGCCCTTGGGTCTTGTTGTGATGGTCACATCATATCAAAGCTATGTCTCCATAAATTCTAGTTTCGTGTTCTCTTTAGGGAATGTACTGGTATGGATAATGTTTGAGTAATGCCTATCTCAAGCTTAGTGTTCCGTTCCTATTTGTATTGCAGGAAATGGGGTAAAAGAATTTGTGGTAGATCACGACGATGAGCACTTCATTGCTTTCGGCAATCTCAATGTTCAAGATATGGAGGTTTTCCCTGAACCTATCTTAGAAGTACAGCATGAGCATCTTTGAACATAGTTCTCTTCATGCGGTAGGTGATGCAATGAATTAGAATTTTTATCAAGCACAATGTTATGTTCAACTATGCATGGTAGAGTTGGTATTGGTTGGATTTTGCATAGCTAAAGCACAAGTTTATTGATACAAAGTTGATAGTAAGTCAGAAAAGTTATGTTCTGAGATCATAACATGCAATTAATAGAGTTTAGTCGAATGCTTAAGAGAAAGTGGTAATTTTTTTGTATCATTCTGGTCTCATCAGTATTGGGGTATTGGAGCAGGTAACAACTGAAATGAAGATACACAGTACACTTTACGGTGTCAAAGGCGCCAAAAATAGCACAGCATTTACACCCGATTTTGATGCGGTCACCTTTCATGTGTCTCTGTTTCAGTCGGATTGTCTAGTGCTAGCTACACCTAGTGAACCACAGGTAGGTCCTTCGTCGCCGGCGAACTTTCTGGTTATCAGTATATTTTGGACTCTGTGACTTAGTGATTGTTTGCAACACGTAAGAGGGATTGTGTAAAGATTGAATTACAAGTCTCACAAGTGATAAAATGTAGCTTTCTATGATATGTCTGGGCTAAAAGTTGTGAGTGACAAAGTTTTCTGTTGATTGCAGGGTGGTGTGGACGTTTGGGAGGTACATATCGTCTATACTGCACGCTGGGCCACATTTTTCTTGATCTGGGGTATTGAAACTCCTCTCCGTGATTGCGCTCATCTCACATAATTAGACCCGCTTGGATGAAATCACCTGTCTTTGATTTATTTTTAAGAAACTTTTTTCTTTTTAATATCATATGAAAACGCGGGTCGACTATCTTACGCGGTTCTCCAATGTTGGTTGCAGGGACAATTGCCTTGGGATTGTTTATCCTGTGCGGTGTAGAAGCAAGAGGGGTACGCCTTTGGCGGAATAATCAAGAGGAACTTCCTTTGTTGGCTCCACAAAACGGTCAGGCGGTGCCCAGTGCTGCAACAAGCTACCCTCCAAGTGGTACAGCTCATCCTCCACTAGGGAGTTTAGATGAACTTGGTGAAAGTCCTAGTAGCGATCACCACCTCTGCAACATTTGTTTGGACGCACCCAAGGATTGCTTCTTCGATCCTTGCGGTCATCGATGCACCTGCTTTACTTGTGGTCAGAGGTAGGTTTCTCTTCTTGGATCTTCTGACTTTTGAATCATAAGTTTATAAATGAGCCATTTTATTGCACCAGGAATATGTTTTTTTCCCTTAATTTCTGGTTGTGGTGACTTAATGCTTATTTGTGAAGATAAAATATGTAGTTGACTGATTTTTGCATCTTGTAGCTCATACCTCAACGTGACGATTCTTAGTAGTCGATAATGAAGATCAATTCCCTAACTACCTGTTTTTCGCATTGTATATTGAAGGCTCAACTCTTGTTCCGAGTTTCCTTGAATTTTCTTACTCCATGAATATATTTTGAAAGCACATCTTGATCTATTCTAGCTTTTGTGACCTTTGTATCCTCTTGCTGTGCAGGATACAAGGAAATTCTTCAATGTGTCCCATATGTCGTCAGCCTATTCGTGCCGTCCGCAAAATCTTTGATACTTGAGGACTTGACGGTTAATGCATTTCTATAAGTACAATTGAGCGAGGTTAGTCCATCAAAGTACTGTGGTGGACAATGGGTTGTCTTTACATGAGAAGATGCAAGTATGAGAATATTCCTCCTAATGTAGAAGTATCAATATTTCGGAGGTCTCTGTGTTATTTGACCAAGTAGGATTTGAATTTTAGGTTGAAAGTTTGGAGATTGTTTAGAAAGGTGTGAGATGTTGGATTTCAATAATCTCTTATTACAGAATGTGTAATCCAATGAATTGTGTTTTTAATACAGAAGTTTATTACTTTTATTTTTCAATGTTGCATGGCTAGTTTTGTGTGATTTTATATAGGTTTTGTAATGTTAATTAATTTATCTAGCATTCAGATGGAGAACTTAATTATCCTAGTTAAATTAATTGTCATAATCCCGAATTGGATAAGTTGAGTATCCACGAGATGCACTAGGTTATGACCTAGATACAGCAGGTAGTCTAGATGTGTTGTGTTATTTCTGGTACAAAATTGTACGCAGATAGACTAGGAGAATCTGTCTCCAATTGGTAGAAGTTGGGTTGTCTTGTTAGAGGTTTGTGAGGATTGTCTTGGTGGCCTTTTGTTTGCTCCAAAGAATTGGGAGATGTCAAGCTCTGTTGTGTTAATTTAGATGTGGGGATGGGCGTGGATATTGTGTACTACTTGCTGATATGTTGGCGCCAAGTTTACGTTGCGCTAAGAATAATTGTTGTAAATTGATCGCAAAATTGGTTATTGGTTTGCTGAGTAGTTCTACCAAAATTTCTTGGTCAAATCTTGTTTGCCTAGCTTGGTACAACGGCACAAGCTAGTAAGATGTAGAGTGTGAATTGTTGGAGAGATTGCCACAAAAAATTATCTTAGTGCGTCTTGTGATAACGTGCAAAAGGTGGTGGAAGCATTTCTCCTGCAATAGAAGTTGTGCAAACTGTGTCCTTTGTAACTAGAAATGGAGACAAAAATTGTGATGGTTCTTGGTGAGGAGTTTTGGTAGATGTTACTGGTACGCTTGTAAGGATCGTGGAAGGAATTACAGCATGTTAAACGTTGCATTGGCGCATAACTAGTACTAGCCATAGGTGTTCGTTGTCTCTGTGCATGTTGCCGTGGTCTAAACTTCCTGAAGAATGGAGACGATAGTTTGTCATCTGGATCTGATCAAGAAATTGCAAAAAATATGTGCAAGGAAGACGAATGACGTTTTTCAAGTTTTGAAAGCAAATAATTTCAGAATTTGGAATGAAGCTTAGATGCCTAATGTAGAGTAGAACTTGGTCCTAACACATAGAAAGAAGAGGAGATAGTAAATTTATACCTTAAAAGAAAAAGACTCCTACAGGATATGGTAATCGTGGACACATAGCACAGCCGACGATGCAGGCACCGCAGTGGAGAGCATCTCGACAAAGTGTGTCTATTGGGTCCCAGTCAACATCCAACAATATGAGTAGCATCTAAGTCATGTTGTGGCAATTGATTTACACTTTTAAGTTTTTGGTTTAGGATTCAGACTGGGACTTCGGCGCACAATGCCTAGTACGGATGCGTGCCTGTTCGCTTTGATTCAAAATTGACCTATCAAAGCGTCGGGAATTGAAATCCTCAACCGGAATGTGTGACTGATGGAGTCAATCACCCCAGTGCACAATACTGCGGCTAGCAATTCATCTGTTCCCACGTCAATCACTTGCGTAGTGTTGAATTTTGAACACTTGAACTTCCGACCGTTTCTTCAACCTGCCCTTGAAAGGAGAAGTTCCTCCTTTCAAGGTGTCCAGAGCACGATGCAACTGATTTGTGGTGTGTTGGCCAGCTTTAAGCCTGAGCTCGTGACCAAGATGAGCCCCCATCTCTTGCAATGGTTGACCTCTGAATGCAAATCTAACAGAACCATCACACAAAGACCTTCAAATCATTTAGTCATGTACAATGCGACCTCATATGTGCTGTATTGAATGGGTCCGATTGGTTTGCATTAAAGAATGTGAGATCGGTGTGACCTCTGGTAGAATATCATATATACAACTGTATGCTACGAATAAAAACCTCTAGAATCATGGCAATGGCCCATGATTCAAGGGTCACCTTAACCAACACCCTAAGGTACGCTGCCTTGACTTCACGCATTCAAGACGTAAACACCCAGCACATCAACAGCTTGGCCAAAACCGCTCTCCTTGTCCAAATGAACACCTGCGGTTGAATGAATCACTGCTGCTCTTCCGATGTTACCTTCGACAAAAGAAATTGGGGAAAAATAAATGGTTGCCGACATAGACCTCGCAATTAATCAAGAAGTGCAAGTAATGAACGATCCGTGACGAAATCATGAGCAATGAGCTCCATCAACAGGATTTGGGAAAGGGCCCGGGTGCTCCGGTCCAGCCTCGGACGCATTCCAGCAGAGGAGCCACCAATTTCCCTTCCGAGATGGCGTTGAACACCTTCTCGATCTCTTGCCCTGGAGACACCGTCCTCAACCCAGAGAGCAGCTGTGTCCCCAGCTCCCCGCGCACCAACTTGTACAGCGGATATGTCCTGCAATCTTGAATCCTGTTGGGCACCGAAGACGTCCCTTTCGTGTCATACGCTTCCCGCACCAGCGGCACCACCTGGCTCAATTGCTGCTTCAGTTCCGCTTCGAAGATGGGAATGCGGCTGAACACCGAGCTGGAAGTGTCCTTGTCTACGCTCTTCAGAGCGCGGCTAACCAGCACCTGTCGCAGCTTCTCCACCAGTGGGTACGAGTTACTCGCGGCGTCGTCAATGTACGAAAACACCGGTTCTCGCTCCACCACAATCAACAGGTCCTTCTCGCAGAACCGCGATGGCAGAAGGGACCCATCGCTTCCCATGAAGAGCGTCTTCTTGGCCGCTTGTGCCACCACTTGCTTCACGGCTGCCTGCATTGTCTCCTCCACGTGGCGCAGGTCCACGGCCTGGCACAGGGCCACCAGGAAGGTAGCGCTCATGAGCTTGAGGATCTCCATGGCCTCTTCTGTCTTGCGCGCGGACACCAATCCCAACGAGTTGACGTCCTGGTTGTGCTGCTCCGCGCTCTGCACGTGGGTGGTGACGGGGTTGGCGAGGTAGTTCATCTCCGACAAGTAAGATGCCATGGCGATCTCCGCGCCCTTCATGCCGTAGTCCAGGCTAGGATTGGGCCCTCCGCTCAGGTTCGACGGCAAGCCGTTGTTGTAGTAATCATTTACGAGCTCAGAGAATTGTGCAAACATGAGCTTGGCGATGGCGGCCAAAGCCAGGCGCATGTTGTCCATGGACACGCCGATGGGAGTGCCCTGGAAGTTGCCTCCGTGGAGAGCGATGCCCCTGGCAGCGTCGATGATGGGGTTGTCGTTCACGGAGTTGATCTCCCGCTCGATGGCGTGGGTGGCATTGCGGATGACCTCCACCTGGGGGCCTAGCCACTGGGGGGACGTCCGCAGAGCATATCTGTCCTGCTTGGGCTTGCGGAGGGGATCGGTCTCGTTGAATTTGGCAGCAGCCTTCATGAAGGAGCTCCCATCCAGTACCCACTCCATGATGGCCGCGGCTTCCATCTGTCCGGGGTGGTGCTTGAGCTTGTGAGTGAGGGGGTCGGTGAATTCCGGCTTGCCCTGCATCACCTCGCAGAAGAGCGCGGACAGAACCTCTGCGAGGAGCACCATGATGTTAGCGTCGTAGCACACAGTGGAAGCGAGGGCGGAGCCGACCGCGGTTCCGTTCACGAGGGCGAGCCCTTCCTTGGGCGCGAGCTCGAACGCCTTCTCCACACCTGCGATGCGCAAAGCCTCCAGTGCGGAGACCTCCCGACCGTCCTCGGTGACCGCTCTGGAATTCGGGCGACCCGTAAGCAGGCCGGCAATATACGACAACGGAACCAGATCGCCGGAGGCGGTGATGGTGCCTCGTAGCGGCAGCTTTGGGGTGACGTGCGCGTTCAGCAGGCTCTCCATGGCCTGGAGGATCTCCCATCGGATGCCGGAGTAGCCCTGCATGAGCGTATTGGTCCGCACGAGCATGGCCGCGCGGGTGGTTTCTGCGGGCAGGGAGTTGCCCTTGCCGATGACGCCTGCATTGAGGAAGCGGATGAGCTCACGCTGGAGCTCCACTCCCTGCTGCGTGCGGCGGTGCGAGGTAGCACCGAATCCAGTAGTAACGCCGTAGATATCACCTCCATTCATGATCCTGTTAAGCACCCAGTTGGAGCTCTCATCCACTCTCCCCTTGGCATTTACAGCGTCGAGTTCCACCTGCACATCAGGTTTGCGAGCAACAGCCGCCACCTGAGGAACACTAAGGTTGGCTCCCTCGATAACCACCCGGGTGACATTCTCGAAAGTATCCACCATCCGCACAACCTCCTCAAGGTGGCTGCATTCCATGGCCTTGGCAGTCTTGACCCAGTTAAGAGGATCCGCACCATGAACTCCTCCCTTACCAAGTTCACCATTGAAGCAAAAAGCAACACCATCGTCACGCACCACGTGTGGAGACGACAACACACCACTTTGCTCGTCTAATTCCATATCACCAACCTCGCCAGCTCGTGGAGCCATTGTTCCGAAAAATCTAATCTCTCAACAAACAACACCTAATGATCCGAGATACAAATCTCCACAAAACCACAACCCGCTCAAAATTCACACCAGTGGCTACTGACCTGCACAGTCAATCCTAGAAAAAACAATTCTCCCAGATAATTGTTAAACACGGAGACCTGTGGGAGATCGTCCGCTACACAATTGCTCGATTAGATTGAAGGGGCTAGTGACGATGGATGCTCCGTAAGACACGATCTTTATGCAGCATGAGCAGGAATATGCAAGGAAACGCGTGAGCCCTGTGGGGTTGAATTTGCCGCGGCGTGGAGCAGTGCGGCGAGTCGCAGTGAGGAGGCGCTGAGTCCATGCAGGCGTTGATACGTTGAAAGTTGGGTCCCCTTTGGGACTAGTAAGGTTGGACTCTTGACTCCACTCTGGGTTTTTTTTTGCTTTTTTCATTCTCCATGTCCCTTAGTTGACTGAGAATCCCTTGACATGCTCTTCATTTCTAGGCTTCCATGCACATGGTTGTTGTGGAACTTCTCCATTTTATTGTACTTCATGTTGAACTTTTTTGGGGTTTTCCACAAAAGTTGAACCAAAAGTTTTATAGTGTTTGTGGGTTTTTTCTTGAGTTTTATAATGTCACTTGGGTTGGTTTTATGTGGTTTTTAAGGTTGGTTATAACCCCTTGCCATAGAGATAATTGAGTCTTTGTGTTGTGTTATTCACACCATTTTTTGAATTGGAATTATTTGATGGGTAGATGTTGGAAAATTTATTTGGATTTTGTTAATGAATATCAAAATGTAATTGATGTTTTGAAAAATATTGACATCTATACCTGAAATTTCAAATAATTTATTTGATAGTAGGGTTAGTGTTTTTCTTGAAAACTAATTACAACAAAAGCTCAAAGTTCATAAATGCAATAAACCTTACTCAACATTTATAATAAAAATAATAAAATAATAATAATAAAAATAAAAATAAAACATAGACAGTAAAAGAAACATATATCAAATTTCTTGTATTGATTTTTAAGAATATTTTTAAAAATCCCATTAATTCCCAAATGTAGATATTCTTCATTGAATCCTTAAATATCTGTAATGACATGCATGAACATTGAAAACTGTGGACTTTTGGATATTAAAAGAAAAATGATGAAACTAAACAATTTGAGGAAATATACCTAGATTGACACACACATGTGCCATCATAGACTGCTGATGACATTTGTGGTCAAGAAAATCATGTTGTAATTAAAAAAATATATTATGTCATTTACATTATTGATGCACATACTACAAACTCTTGAAGTATGATAAGTCATTTTTTGAAGTCAACTTTTTTATTACCTTGTAACATACCTCACCTGTTTTTTCTTAAATTAAATTTATTGGCTTTAAGATGGCAAAATTTTATTAAACTATCATTTCTTTTTATGCATTTGGCATTAAATACAATTGTTTTGATGGCTCATTGTTTTTTCTTTTTACTATTCTTTGTATATTTTGAATTGTTTTTAAGGATTTTCATATAGGATATGATGGAAACCATTTAGATTGAAACCATAATTTATTACATGTAATTTTGCATCAATTCAAAATGTAGATAAAATGCTCTATTAAATATTTTCAATTAAATAGTACTACTTATCAAATCCATAAATTTCCTTTAAAAATTTGTTTCATACAAATCTTAAGGTGATTCCTAGAATCAATGCATTTATTTTTGATTTATTTGTTTTTATAGTGATTAAATAAAATACAAACGAGTGGAATCCACCACCAACTTGATATTAAAAAACAAACATGTTATTGAGGCTAGAATAATATGCAATGTTATTTAAGTAAAATGGATTTATTAAAGTTATAAATATTAAAATATCTATGCTTTTATAGGAAAAGTAAAAGAAGTGTGTTTAATTATAAACTTACAAAAATTAAAATATTTTAATTTTATTTTTTATAAAGATAAATTCTTGATACAAATTATATATATCTAAATTTTTTAAAATTATGAATCATATGTGACCTTTACATTATATTTTTTATCTCGTTGAATGTGGTAACATGTTACTGACATAAATGTACTAAAATTAAATGATTTATGTAATTACAACAAGTTAAAAATGAATTCAAATATAGATTTGTCTTTTTTACAATGTGATTCCTTTCAAGAAACGTGCATGATTTGAAAATGGCATAAGGGGCCTCCAAATGATACTTGAAATTTTTGAAGCAATTTAGTTCATAACTCATGAAGATTTTGCAATTTTTTGTGGCAATAAAAGCCCACAATGATATCATACAATCTTATTTAGAGATATTTGTGAGAAATGTTGGGTCACTAATGACGGATATCTTTTGGACAACAAGTAATATGACTCTTCCAGGAATATAAAATGCCAAATTAAAAAAAATTAAAAAAAATATCATTAAAAATCATACAAAAACCACATTAATATAATATTAAAATTTGTAATTTATACCCAAGATAACAAATAAATAAATAAATAAACAAATAACTTAAATGGTCGACAAAGATAACAATGACTTTTTGAACACTTTCAAATCCCGACAAGAAAATTTGTGAATATTTCGGTGCATTGAAAGTAAAGATTTTTTTTTTCTGAAATTTTCACTTCCCAAAAAAGGTTTATGAAAGGGTCCCAGAATCTCGAGGTGACGTGTAATTTATTATCACGTGGCGCGTGTGGACCATGAAAGTTTGGGTTCAAGGTGCCTCAATTCTGGCCCGTGAATCTAATGCCCGCCAAATTCAATTCAAACCGGTCTTCAATTCTCACGCTCCCCGCCATCGCGGCGACGTCTTCTTCATAACAACACTCGTCACTACTCCGCGTTTGAGGCCAATTCCATCCACGCCGCTCCGGCAATTGTCGAAGGGTAATGCTATGAAGCTTGCGATGGAGGCGGAATTGTCTTGACAGTAGAATCGTCTTTTTCGGAAGCAGCTGATGGTGATTGTGATGCTGTAACTCGGGGAAATTGTTGTGCGTGAGGGGCTGTATATTTTTTTGAAAATTTCCGCGTGTTCAGCTAAGGATGCTTCTGTGACCAAGACTGAGTCTGGTGATTGCCTTTCTCCTTGCAATTTGCTGGGAAATATGGTGAGTTGTATTCCAGCTGGAGCTGCTATTTCTTTGTGTTTTTCACATCGGAGCATCTTTTTCCTTTTTTTTTTTTTTTTTTTTTTTTTTGGTGTCTTTAGCTCATGCTGTAGTTGCGGCGGTGCGATGTCGTCAGCGTTGATCTCTTTTAGTTGCATGGTTGATAGTATCATGCGATGTTTTAAGCAGCTTTTCTCATGGTGGTTTAGGATGATTTAAATTCGAAGCGCGATGATAAGTTATTGAAGAGCAACGTGATTTTGCGCAGGATCTGCAATTCAGAACCCGCCCGTGTCGGTGTTGGTTAATTGCGGAGCCAATTCCTCCGCATTGGTCACAGCATTGCGCTGTGGCGAGTCAGCAAATTCTATGTCTACAGTTGCGTGATGATTAACTTTATGCACAACTTACAAGCTTTTGCTTGTGTGTTTGAAGGAAGTGGCTCTTGGGGAGAGCTTTTCTGAAGCTATGGATACGGACTCGAAGGTTTGTTCTGTGGACGCGAACCTCTCTGGACCTGATGAGGTTGCTGTGGGTACAAGGCTTCTCGACGCTACAAGTATGGGAGCAAAGGATACGATTGTTGATGAATGTCGTCGAAGTGAAGCTTTGACGTCCTCACAGGAACCAACACCGACAGTAAGATGTCATGACCTCACAATTGACATAACTCATGATCAGTTTTTATTTTATTTTCGTTTTCGTGTATTCTATGTGTAATACTGCATATCTAGATCGTCGGTGATTTTCTCTAGATGGGATTGGAGTAACCAAGTCATAGAGGGAGTCATTTACGCTTTGGTTTCAGGTGTTGCGCAATAACAAGTACAATGCTGCTTGCATTTTTCCTTGTGGCCTTTTTTGTGGTGAAATTCAAGGGTATTTAATGCTCTTTTCAAGCATTCCTAACTAGAGACCTATACAGGAGCTTCCGGGTTCTCAAGGACTAATCGAGTCTAGGAATGAGCTTCTACAACGTGTGCAAGCTTTGAAGAAGGATCTAGAGAACTGGCGGGGAAAGTTAGATACCCAAGTCAAGTCTTATAGGAAGGTCAGTCTTCCTACCTCGATTTTTGTGATTATTGCGGAAAGTTTTGACTGAAACATTCATATAGACGTACACTTGACAAATACTAGTGGGATGCAGTTTTTTAGGCACAATTAATGATGTACGTAGGATTTTAACTTGTTTTTCTCGCCCTCGAATCGTATGCATAATTAAATATTGAATCATGTTAGTCATGCTGTAGTTACTGAATGTAGACATCATCAAATAAATCAATGTGAAGTAGTTATAAACTAATCTTGAAAAGGGTGAGGTTCAGGTGTTTATACACTGTGTAGTCTACATATGTGAAATTTCTGTCTTCATTTGCTTTTGCAAACTGGTTGTCTTATGTTGGAAGCTATTTCTTTTGCACAGGAACTTGGAGGTCTTCGAAGCACATTAAATTCAGAGGTTGATCAACTTCGAGTTGTAAGTTAACGTTCCATTTCGTAGTTTTAGTTTTAAGGGCAAATCTACTTAATTATGTTATCGCATTATTATTGAAATTTTCTCTGATTAGGCAGTGGCATGTACCTGTCATGCTGAACTCATTTCCAGGTGCACCATATTGCCTTTCATTTTACCATGGAACCCTTCCTGTGGGCAACCCTTGTTTTAACAATTCTGGAATAATCTGTGCATTGATTCCAAGGGAAGAAGTTAGATAAGTGATCTCCTTGTACTGTGAAATAACCCCAACTGTTTAGCTTACATTCTATAACGTTTTTTCTTTTCTTTTCTTTTAAATTTTTGCAGGGATTTCAGGATCTAAGGAACATACTGAAACACCAGCAGGAGCTTACAGCTACGAACTTAGCTAACCTGGTACTTGACATTTCTCGTCAAATTTCACGTTTTATATTCTATTGAAACAGTTTCTGTATCATGGGTAGGTAGGAGCTCCATGAATCATCTGCAGGCAGGAGCGCACCATGAAGATCATTGATGCATGAGTTGTCTTCTATTTGACTGAAAAAGCACTATTAAATGTTTCCGCTTCTGATGCAGTTGGATGGGTCGATTGAGAATGCGTGAACTGATGTAGAGACCATGACCCTACGTCTTCGAAGATTTTTCTGATAGAATATTTGTATTGGGTGCAGGATGAACCTAAAGAGACAGTCATTCATTCCAAATTCCCACTTCAGGATGCTGAGCTAGATACTAATTTGACTGCCTAATGCGGATCTGTAGTTATTCGTACATAGGACCAAAGTGGGAGGGCACCCCATGCAGGAGGCTGTGGTTTCAATTACCAAATTGGATTGGCAAACTTCATGTTTGAGACCAGAAGCATTCGCGTCTGTGCTCCTCTTCAGTATGACTTACACTTCAGGATTTCGCGAGAATTGCTAGGAAATCAAATATTCGCCCTTTATTGGCAATCTTTATCCTAGACTGTTGCGTAGTTAATGCATTTTGGATCATTCAGGGTGATACATTTCCGTTACTGTCCGAAACTCAACACTCTTTCAGACCTGAAAGCCTCTTGTAGATTAACAAGTGGAAGGTACAACCATTGGGTCACTGATGCCTATAGTTTGTCACCGTGCCAAATGGCTATGGCCTCTCGTACCTTCCTTTACCTCTCCTATGGCACCACAGTTTTATTCAGAAAGGGATTTTTTCCTTACTCTACTCTCCATCCTACTTCGTTTCAAGATGTACTGCACTGTTCATGTAGAGATATGAAGGTTATAAAAGATTTTCATTTTAGCTTGAATTCCCCAACAACTTGCTTTTCTTTTCGAGTTGCCCAATTTTTTAACCAGAAATTTGTTTCCCAACGCAAATTAACTTAACAATTATTCTTTTCATACCGCTAATATATTCTTGCTATGGCATATTTTAATGATTTCTTCAATGTTACATTAAGAGTGTTCCACTTATCTCTATTAGATCATGTGTGACCTCTTTCCTTATGTGTATCAAGGTTATAAATTCAGCAATACATTTACATGTGAACACAACTAAAAGAATCCTAGAAGTGTGCGCTTGGTACTTGGAAAAGTAGTGTTGCCGCTTTTGACAACTTCAAATTGCGCACAATCTTGTTAGAGTGCACTGCCTTCTGCAAAATTTGATCTGTGTTAGCTTCAAAGACAAAAGGCTCGGCACTAAAGATTGGTTCAACTAGCGACTCGTAAATGGCTCATCTTATACTTCTGCAATTTACACATATGACAAAATCAGGACTTGTATCATCTTGCATGAATTTTTTGAAGTACACATGTTATGCATATCCACCTTAAATGTGGATACTTCACAAGGTTAGGTTAAAGCACTAACATACTTTAGTGGGACAACTGCGACTTTGCATCTCACGAAGCTTCTGTTTTCGTAGGATTGCATTCACCTTCGGCTTTGCCGCCATCTTGTGGATTCGCCGTCACTCTTCCTCGAGTTCATTCGCTTTCTCGATCCCCGAATTTGAAACCACCCTGTACGTGAGTGTGATCGTTGATCATTTCGTTTGTTAAGTTTTTACGTTTTTTAATTGTTGGTCGGTCGGTACGAGAGATGTGTGAGAAGGGGCAGTGTCTCGATTTTCTGGTATAAGTTAGCACAAGATTGTGACTCGCGACCCCGTGAGGTCACCTTTGAGGAATTCATAGTTTATGGGTCAAGGTGAGTACCTAGGTTAACCTTCAGAGGTTCTAGGGTTTAGGGTTTAAGAAACTGGGTTTGATGTGTGGGGTCTCTTTTGGGATTGTTTTTGTGTTGGCAAGTTTCACGTACTTAATTGGCGTCCACTTATTGAACGAGATGGACCATAATGAAGTGTAGGGTTGGCACGAGATAGATAATGACGTTCACATGTGTCTTTTGGTTGTGATACAACAGAAAAAATGTTGCAGAACAGCATGAGTTTTTCACATCCCTACTGAAGTTAGGAGAAGTCATCATGAGTGGAGGTACTGCAGATTTTTTCTACCGTGAGGCTCGCAGGCTTAAGTATGTGGCTCGCTCAGCTTTCAAGGTAATTATGAACCCCTCATGTACCTCTCTGTGTATTTCGAGCCGCTAAGGGAATCTCCGAATAAATGTTCACAATGGCCACTTAGCATGATCTTCGATACACTTCGATACACTTCGATACGTCAGTACTGTTTTTTTTCACAGTTGTATCACAGATTTCGTGTTGAGACTCTTCCTTCAATTTCGAACTCGGTTGCGAGTGATTTGCAGTTGTTGGAGATACAAAAGAAACACCGAATCATTCGGCCAGGTGCCTCTGTACTGGATCTCGGGTGTGCCCCTGGTGCTTTCCTACAGGTTTGTTGACTGCTTGCCTAACTTATACCTGACCTGGTTCTTCCGCGATTAATTGCAATAGCTTTGCTGTTATCGCTCAAAATTGTGCATACTTTGCTTGTAGGTAGCGTGCCAAAATTTAGGGCCTCCGGAGAAAGGGGGCGTGGTGGTTGGAGTTGACATCAAGGTCATCTTTATTCTCAAAATCTATTTTACCAAACATGTGCATACGGTCTTTGACAGACGTGGATTGGTGCTATCGTTGTTCATTATTATTTCGAGTACATGATTTACGAAAAGTTACTCATTATTAAGACTGGTTGATGGCATTATTTCAGAGCAGAAGGTAAAAGTACCTGCGGACCATTGTGATCACCGTGTACGGACAATCGCCAGTGATGTGATGCAGATGTCTCATGCTGCTCTTGCATCTTTCTCAGCTTCGGTATGTGCTTCCCTTATCTGCTGAGTGTGTGCTACAGTAAATTTAATGGAACACTTGAGGTCTGGTGATGCTGGCATGGAAGACAGAATCAGTGGTGTTCACTGCGATGAACGTAGAGGCCTAGGATAATCTTTGTTCTTCATTGTTGATGTCTCCTTAAGTAATAACAACTGTTGACTTTGATCCTCTCTCAGGGAAAGGGGTACTCGGTTTTGATATCAGACATGTGCCCGTCGGTATCAGGGGTCGGATCTAAAGATGCTGCACTGTCAGCAGAGCTAGGCATGTGTGCATTGCACCTTGCACTTGGTCAGTCAGAGGTAGATGATTCTATACCTGAGACTGGTGGAATACTCCTGCCGGGGGGCAGCATTGTCATCAAACTTCTCGAAGGTGAAGATAGTCAAGGTACTTGTCAATACTGTCTTCTGTTTCTCTTACAGTTACATTTGGGAGCTCTGTGCATTGTGTTTGCATTCCTATCTTCTAAATGACCAAAGGGCAGTGCAAAACGCATCTAGTTTTTCAATATGTATCATGAAACCGCAATGAAGATTCTGCGTTTTATCGACACATGGTTTTGCAGGCTTCCTCAAACTATGCAAAGGGAGATTTCAGCAACTACATTGGCTGCGGCCTAAAGCAACACGTAGCACATCTAGAGAGATTTATTTCATTGGAAAAGGCAGAGTGGTAAAATACTCTCCCAATCAGGAAAAATGATACAAGTGAATAACAGACACCCTCGTAACAGCAGGCCAGACTCTGGCACCGATGTACTGCTCCGCCAGATATGAACTATCTTCACTGACTGTCGATGCATTAGGGGGTTCATCTTTTAGTCTTCTGCTGTAAAAGTTCTGCGGTTCCACAAAAAACTGAGAGGAATAACAAAAAAGAAGCTATAACATTGTATTACTGTGTGATGTCATTTAAGTCAATCCTGTTCGAATGAATAGTAAACTAGAGCATTCGAAGATCAATTTTTTGGATTTTATGCCATCAGACTTTCTCCAATTAATCACATGTCATTAAATGTCATTAAATCAAATCGCTGCTCTAGATAACCAGCTCAGATGTTCTACTGAATTCAACGAAGAGTGCAAAATGTAGATGGGCTCAGGTCACTCCCAGCTTGAAGGATAATTCCTAATTCAGTAGGATGTGAATCTTTACAGAACTAGTCCTCTTGGAAAAGAATAACATTGAAAAATCCGACCTGGGGTCAATGTATACATATTACAGATTTTTAAAAGAATCAAAAATCTAAATTGAAACAATAAGAATCTGAGCATGAAATATTACTATAAGATTATCTCCAAAAATACATTTATTTGTCAACAAACTACATAAAATTAAATCTGCCATTGCCATGAGATGATCGTGATTTTTCCTTATTAATTTTTCGTTCATGTTTCAAAGTAAAAGCGTGTGTATTATTTTTTAAAACAAATTATGAAATTTCAAAGAATTCTCTATACAATTAAAAGTAATTTTAAGATATATATACATATCCAATTTAAATTGGAATATGAGTACTAATAAGTCATCTCTTTTAGTAGTAGTATTTCGTGCTAAAAATATTATAAACTTATGATTAATTTTTTGGATGTGATTTTACAAAGACACAACTGAAAGCCACTTTCATCCCTCTGATTTCAACGTGGAAGATTCATACATCCATGTCAGTTTGAATGTTGTGAGCGACGTTCTCCAAATGTTCCCAACGTTCCCTCCCGTCGGCAAGCACACACTCTGAGCTCTGGCCGTGTCGTCACTCTCTCTCAACAATCCACCACAGTGCGACCCCGTTGCCGGCGATCGATCAACTGCTATAGAGCGCAACACTGTGGGTGCTAATGAACGTGTCGCAGTTCAGTCTTTCGAGTCGACCCAAATTTACACGTCTCAATTTGACCCTAATTTGACCCACATCCGCTATTTGTTGGGCTTGAAGATTGTTTCTGCAAGGTGAACTAGGTGCGGTTCTCCTCGGCAGCCTGCTTTGATGATTTGGAAGAAGCGTGCCCACTTGAGCAATCAGTTGTTGAGAGTAGGAGTCTTAGCGATGAAATCGGTTCAAGCTGTGCCGGCAAAGTAGCGGGGGTGCAGTGATCAGGGTTAAGGGGAGCAGGTGGCGATGACGAAAATGGGGTGGTGGGAATGGATCATGGGGTTGCTTGTGATCGTTTGGGATTCGCTGTGTCAGCGGATCTCCTCCGTCACGCTTCCGCCCGGCCTCCCAACCTTGTCCCTGTCGCACCTCACCTGCATAATTACAAGTTGCTCACCTGGCATTGCTCTCGAAACTGCAAGGTTCACATCCCCTGCTGTTGTGTTTCATAGATGTCGTTTTTCATTGACAGCTAAATCGCCGTTTGTGCTCTCTAATTCGGTAATGTCTGCCGGACGACTACCATGTTTGATTTCGCAACGTCCATAAACTGTGTTAGACATTTGGCGAAGTCAGGAGCGCACGTTGTGTTTGCTGTGGTCGATGTGGATGCTGCGAGGGAGCTGATTGCGAGGTGGGAAGATGAACTAACGGGTAACATGAATCCGCCGCTCAATTGTGAGGTATGGTGAATTTTTTTATTATTATACTTATTGTGAAATGCATATGTGTCTTGTAAATGTCATTGGCATGCTCCACAGCAATTGTACCTGTGGATAGCAGTCTTCCCAGGTAAAGCAATATAATGTGTAAGTTTGAGTAATTGAGCGATGTGAAGTTGGTGAACTTTCACGTCTTTGAGAGGAGTAAAGGCATGGGGTTCTGGCACATGAAGTGCACAAGGTCGGCAGCACTGCCTGCTTCTCTATAACTGGCAGCAAGTCACATATTCAAGCTTCGTTCGCACATGACGATATATATGTTCCTTTGAAAGCTAGATTCTTATGGGTCGCAGAAAGCTACTTCTGATTAGGTTTCAGAGCATCGAAATAGCAAAAATATGCAGCAACCAGACATTCTGTATTACCTTAACATCCCTACTGGTTTAAATATCAGGTGATGAAGATGGACTGTCTAGTACTGGACTCTGTGCGTAAATTTTCCGTAGATTGGGAGGCGCGCAAGCTTCCTTTGAACGTGTTAATCAACATCAGCAGCTCTTCCTACATGGACGGTACAAGTATATTGATTGATATTTATATTCTTTGAAGTGATGATAGCATTTGGTCTACCATCGTCTTTACTTCCAGTACCAGTGATATAGCTATTTCGCCGGTCTTACTGATGGTTTCTGCTACGTTTATTAACAAAATTTGAAAAACTTATATTAGCTACTAGTAGCTGGCTAAGGCACGTGATTGCATATCTACTCGTTTTGACTACACATATCTCGAGATGATAGATTGACTGTACCGGTTCTCGAATGATCGAACCTGGTTTGTCGTGGGCTGAGTTTTCTTCTTTGGTGCCTGGTCGCAGATACAAAGAATTTGTCAAGGGATGGCTACGAGCATCACATGCAAGTGAACCATCTTGCCCCAGCTCTCTTATCACTGTTGATGTTGCCGTCTTTGCTTCGTGGATCACCTTCACGAGTAGTTATGGTGAACTCTGTTGTAAGTCACTGGCCATTGTGCATTACTGTTCCTTTTTCCCTTCGCAAATTGTCTATTGTTCAAAGGCTGTGCGCGGATAATCGTAGCACTCTTCAATTCAAGATGCGCAGGATTTAGTCATGAATTGCTGACTTCACATAGTTCGTTAAGTTGTTGAAAACTGGTGCTATTCACCTTGAATGGGTACAACTATTTTGCACACATTTTAATCACTTTTACTTCACAAGCACATACTTTCATGTTTATGATAGGTGCACCACATAGGTCATCTTGATGCAGACGATCTTAACCTGTCTGGCAACAAAAAGAGATGTAACAAGTTGACAGCTTATGCGAATAGCAAGCTTGCCCAGGTATGTTGGTGGCTGTGATCTCAAGTGTTCTGGCATTGGAACTCTAGTTCAAAACGATTCAACTACTTTCGAGTAGCCACTTCAACCACTACTTCAGACCAAAAGATATTATATTGAAGTATTTGTTTTTTCGCATTTAGTTCTTTTGAACCGTTCAACATCATTTGGTTGCACTGCATTGTCTATTCTCTTATGTGCAATTGAGACTGTAAAATTCTACTTGCATATGCAGCTTCTGTTCTCCAACCTGCTGCAAAGACGTCTTCCAAAGGAAACTGGCATTGACATCATATGTATGCACCCTGGGCAAGTTGTAAAGGAATCGGTAATGATTATTACTCATCTGAAATTGAAATTGCCCCCAGTAGAAATTACATATTACTCTCTTCAAGAACGAGAAAGGTTCGTAATTCACCTAGGATAAGTGTCTAATTTTTATTTGCATTCAAACGATTTTTTAAATGGCATCTGACGCTTTCTTAGTTCAAAATGTCTGGCTGTTAATGCACAGGCAATAGGTTGGAGTGGTATTATCCAGAAAATCCAGTTTAATCTTTTCAGCCCTCTGGAAGGTAATATCCCATGTATCCGAAAGGTTTTGGATTCCTCTTTAGAACTGATTGCAGCGATTCATTGTTACTGCTCACGTGGTGCACAAAGTAGATTTTATGTTCATCCTACGGATTTTCAAAGATGCTCCAATCAAATTTTTGTCTGCCAGGTGCTCGGAGTTTGCTGTTCTGCGCCACAGACAAACAAGTACAAGGTTATGCACGAGCATTGCGATCGATCAGTTATCCTCTAGCGCCCTACTTTGGGTCTGATTGCAGGCCCTGCGCTGTCGCTCGTCAGGTGCATGACATGCATAAGGCCAATCTGGTTTGGCAAGAGACACTGCGGCTGGTGGGTATGCCAGTGGAGGTAGTCGAAGAAGCTGTAAATGAAAACGATCCAATTGATGTTACTGGGGATATGAATTACATGGATGCCTTTCCTGAAGTTAGTAATGATGAAGGTCTCGATTTTTTGCTAGGAAACAGTAATGATAATGATGAAAACTTTGGAGATCTCGACTCTCCGTTTTTGCAAACAGATTTTGGCCATATCTAAGAGTTTGATGTAGTTTTTCAGCGGCAATAGATGAAAATACCATGTATTTTCTTCATACAGCAAGATGATATGTGACATGCGCTTTTCATTGAAGTCGTCAGAGTACTTACATCCGTAACAGTATTTCCAATTGCAAGATTGCACCATTACAGCTCAAGTTTTCGCACAAATCGCACAGTGATATATATCTGGCAATGTATAATCGAAAAATTGAGTTCATGTCTCATTCACTGGCAATAGAATGGTGACAGTGAGATTTGTTAAGAACAGGAGATTGTGTCTACGAATATGTCCTATCTTTGCGAATTTCATCTAAAAGAATCAATATAGAGAATATAGTTCTCTTCAGGGTCAAAATTTATCAGTACTATTTTACAATATATTTCAACTTGTAGTGACGAAGCATGACAGATTCCTCAACAAGTTTCAAGGTAAAACGTGCTTGAAGTTACTCTTCTAAAAATCGATTGTAAAACTAAACAACAGATAGTCGCTTGCGCACCTCCATCACGTCTGCTTTCTTGTCAATCCTGAGAAGAACGCAGGAGGTCAGACCACGGACACGCCAACATGCGGAAATGGTTCTCATCATTTAATAACCTAATAAACAGGCGTGAAATTACTGAGAGTGAAAGACCAACCTGTATAGCGTATCCCCAGTAAGAGATGGCTTTGCTGATATCCATTCAGGAGCCAACCCCATTAGCAATTTCAGGCGCTCTTCTACTTCAGTTCGGTCTGTCATTTCAGTGTTGAAGGATACCAACTTCGACAGAAGCTCCTTGTATGGGAATACAGACTTGTTACTGGACTGGAAGATCAAGCGCAGTTGATCGAATAGATGAGGAAGACCAGCCTTCATCTGCTGATGACGTCTAAGCGCCACAACATCGTCCCTTTTCTCCTCTGCAACTCTTAACTCTTCTTTTAAGACCTGAAGACAATTTATTGCATAACATAAGCTTCGCGTATTGCAACATCCTCCCCTCAGAAGTTCTAGATGATACGGAAAGACGGTTCAGAGAAAAGTGGGAGTGAGAAAAGTCGTAGTGTGGAATACTTACTGAGTTAACAAGTTTACTTGGTAACCCCTGTATCACGAGCATGTCCGCTTGAGATACTTCTCTTGTAAAGGACAAAGACTTCTTCAGCGATGGCGTCCCTGAACCAGTATATGTGCCCCCAGAATCTGCTGACTCACCCTCGTCACTGGTTCGAGCAAAAATGGGCCCAAGATTCAACTTCGTAGCCTCCTTATTCCTGAACCTCGAGGTCCTCGAAGAATTCACTGGAGTTCGTAAGCCCGGAGTTGAAGGGACATCAAGACTAGGTGAGTGAGGACATGGTGATCCAGGGATGCCAGAACTTTTACAGAAGGGAATGCTCTTCGGTGTGGAAAAGTTCAAGGACCTAATTGTAGAGCCTCCTTTCACAGGCGTGGCAGCAGGAGACTTGAATCCTTCAAGGCAAGCCACTTCTGGCTCCCCTGCATGGTAGGAAACATAAATGGAACTGCATCCGCGCTCATTGTTATGTGGCGTACAAGGAGTGTACTGACGCGTAGGGGTAAGTGGGGCTGGAGATCTGAAGGAGCGTGCTGGAATAGTTGACTTTACTGGCGTCTTCAGGAAAGATGGTTCTTCCCCTTCGGACGAGCACTGCTCCGCTGCATTGGACACATGTACTGGGGCCCGCACATCCCAGGAGATGGAAATGTCCTTCGAAACGGATGGCTCCAAGGCTGAGCCTAAGAGACAGCATGAATCAGGCTGGCTAAGCCTCATTGAAGAGCTCCGGGTTGAAAAATGGAGTTTGGCGACAGTAGAGAGGTGCCATTGCTTGCTCGGGCTCTCGAACTCACTTCCAATGGGTCGTGTTGGGGTTCCGCAGGTCCGGATGATCTTGACCGGTGTGTGAGGCTCCACTGGAGCCACAATTTCGGCCTCCTCCTGGGGACCGACATGTCGAAGTTTAATTGGTGAGAGTTTCTGTGAGGAGTTGGGCACATCTGTGGCGAGAACAGGATCATCGTAGTTCTCATCGGCTAGATCCGTTATTGACGAGCTCCTTTTAACAGAAAAGAAAGGCTTGAAAGAAGGCTCAAGATGGGGGGTTCCCAGAGGCCTCTTTGCAAAATTATGAACGTCTCTGTGGGAAGTCCTATTGATCGGCATTGGGAGGATGGAGTTCAGCACATCCGAAACCTCCGTAGGTTCCTGAAGCCTTGCTTTATCGCCCTTAATAAAGGATCCAAGACCATTCTCAGCCTTCGGTAAGAAACCGAACATGAAAGGCGTGGAGTAGTGAGGAGAGCCAGATGGCGACTCTGGCACCTCAACGCGATGTGCAGTGATATTAATTCCCATTGGAATGCAAGTCATAGCAACAGGCATCCCTGTAAACCCTCTCTTGAAGGTTGAACTTCCATTGAAAGGGCGCTCCGGCATCGGTTGCGAAGGTACATCATCATCCTATATTCAAAGACAATGGTAAATAAACACGTAGCAAAAGTCAAAAAAAAAAAAGTACAGTTTCCTTCAGGCAGGATCGATTCAAGTCGCAAGGGTTACCAACCTCGGAATGTGTTGCAGCAAATCTAGCCAAGCGCGAATGAAATACGCGTCTCCGCTGGACAGACTCAATCTTTGGCTTTTTCGAAGTGCACTTCCCTTCCCGAATTGGCTCCGCTTTTTCAGCGGGCATAGGCAGCAGTGAGATCTTCAGCTCCCATTTTCTGGTGCATGATTCTTGATCATACAACCTCACATACTCGAGGTCAACGGCCTCGGGAAGAATGTGCTTGATCTGTGCCAAATGCTTCTGGAGGAAGCGCCTGCAGCAATGATCTAAAACTGTCATCGAACAGACATCACCCCTGTAGGATACAGATTCATTCTAAAAGAATGCAATGCTATCAACAAGGCAACATGCCTAGAACAAGAGATCTACAGAAGGAAACGCACGACCTACCTCTTCGTGGTAGCCTCAACCGTAGCGCAGACTGCCTGGAATGTGCAGAGCTGACAACGGATTCCTATCAAACTCACAGCAGCCTCCACCCCTTCATAGAAAGATTCCAACAGCGCAAATCTGTACATACCAGCAGATACCTTAATTTTTTGCAACACTTGCACTAAGGCAATGGATACTACATCATGCAAGATGAAAATGCAGCAACCGTTGGTCGTGTATCGCAACGTAGATCGGGTCAAAGACAATTGGGAGATTCTTGCTTTCGACGGCACAAACGAAAGTGGGGGAGAAGCACTTACTTCTCAGGGAGCTGGGCAGGGGACTTCTTCGGCGGGGAGGAATACACCTCCTCTGGGGTGTCATTCTTCCGCTTGCCAGTACTGAGACCGCCCTTATCCATTACCTTAGCGTCGATAAACTCGAGCTTTCTACTCCTAAAAGCCAACATCCCTCTTCGAGACTTTTCAGTATCAATCCTAACAGGCATTTCTCTCAGGAGCCTAGAATGCAGATTAGACATAGTGCTCACCATTTGAGGGCAAAGTACCAGTTCACGAAGCCTACAAGGTCTCGAAATCAAGTCAACATGGGGCCGGGAAGCACACAGCAATCTCAAGAGACCGATCTCTCGGGAGAACAACGTCCACTTCGAAGTGAGCACCCACAAAAGAACAAAATTACGTGACGCCGCGGCCACTGAAGTTCCAACGAAAGAGATCCAAAAGCTCAAAGTGCAAGAGTAACAATGTCCACTGTGACTCTCTGGGTTCTTTACAATTCATATCAATCTCTAATGCGCACAAACAGTGATCAAAACCATGAAATTAACCCAACCAATGCTTCAGAAAACAAGCAGCTGTTGAGGTAACAGCTCCACGACTCAAAGCAGAGCAATAGGGAAGGAAATGTGGGACCTAGATGGCGGGAGAGGGAGGAAGAGAGTGTCAGCGGGGACAGCTTTGCGCGAGACCAGAGGGCGGGAAACGAGGGTGCATATGGCGCGAAAGGTGACGTGGGTGCGATAGTGATTGGGTTTAGCCAATAAAACAATCCCCCCGTCATCGGTAGCTCTTCTTTAGGAATCCCGCGAGTCGACCTGGCTAATTGCTAGGGTTTCGCGCCAATAATGGCGAATGACGTTGAGCTAGCCGTTCCCGTCGATGAATGCAGCCCGTTATAATCCCCTGAAAAAGGAAACTGACATTAATCAGTCTCTTTGTTGTTGCAGATCATCAGCAATAATCAACAAGAATCAACCTTCATATTCGGCATTGGAGATGATGAATTTTTGAAATCAGTGTTCGAAGAGCAAGTCCAAAAAAATTCAGTTTATTTGTTTAATTATGGACCTACTGGATATAAGAACCACCTTTACCATGCAGAAGAGCCTTTTTGGTACAATCGTCGTGTGTGAAAGAGCAATTTTTTTTATTCTTGTAAACATTTATATTAAAATCACAGGTTTTTAATAGTTTAATATATATATGCTTTAAAAAATATCTGTAATTTAAATACTTAAAATATTTGAATTCCTATTTTCACAGATAAAAAATGCATTTTATCAATACAGTTTTTTAAAGATTAATGTAACTAACTAGTACTTCATCATCTTTTTTTCTTCTTTTCAGGCAAATGATCTAATGTAAACAAAAATAATAATATTTCTTATTTCTTATTAATTTCAAAACCACTTGTTTTAACACCTTCACAACAAGAAAAGAAACCTTTCAGAACTTTGAAATTGGATCATATAGTTGAAAAACTGACAGACACATCATTTTGATGAGCAAAGTCCTGGTGCAAGGGGGTTTTTTTTTTAATAGAACAATTCAGGTGGTTTTCAATTTCATATTTTTAGATATAGTGCAAGTCAAGAAAAAACATTCATAAGCTTTTTTATATTTCTCAACTATTTTTTTATTTTAGATAAATTAAAACCTAACAATCCAAAGGATTCCGTCTTCACTTTAATAGATATTAGCAAGAGATACACCATTTCAATTACTTGGAACTTCAAATTGAATTTGATTCACAAGTCAACAATGCATGGACTTTTTCTTTTCAAAACAAATTTACCATATCATCTATACATACCAGGGTTTAAATCCATGATTGCAGATTATATAAAGTTATTATTTTTGTTACAATATTGAAATGGCTACAACGATTTTTTTGTCCTACATTACCAAAAAAATCACACTACTAAATTTAATACTTCAATTGTCTCAAGTTGACATTCAAGAAAATAGAACTACTTCTTTCATGCCATCTTCTTTGATATATTCAAATTATGAAATTATTAGAATTCAAGACACTTTGTTGAATTATAACTAAATTAGATTTTTTTTTTTTTTTTTTTGTTTTTTTAAATTTTTAAATAAATATTCTCCTTGGTGCCAAAACTAAGCCACCTTACAATAAACACAAGAATAATGATGTAAAAATCATATATAAAATTCTTCTTTTAATATATATTATTATTTTTAATCCAAAAAATAAAAAAAATTCAATTCGTATATCTTATCAAATACATATAAGCGGCAAAAATTAATTCACAACTACCTTATTTAAAAACCTCTACAATGAGACATCATTCAAATTCAATTCAAAGAACTTTTGAAAAATGATTTTAAGGATTTAAAACAATCTAATACTAAAAATATTGCCCTCATGCTCAAGGTGCTTGATATAAAGTAAATAAAAATTAAGAAACTTATCATGTGTAATCTAATATGACAAATATTATCCTTATTTGTACACAATTTTGTACAATCTAATAGATTGGTGGATCAAATTACGGCTCTATAAAAGTGAGCTTATTGTAGACAATTATCATTTATTTATATATAGAAAAAAAGCTTTTTGTGCTATTATATGTTGTGAGCTTTTACATTATCTTCATTGTAGGTGTCATTCTCTCTTATAGTATCTACCTTCATCAATTACATTTAGTTTCAAAATCTTAGAACTTTTTATGTATGTATTCATATACTCAAACTTGTTATATATTTTTCTATTTCATGCTATATTCTTAGCTTCTTATATGGTATTAAAGTAAATTATGAAACTTTTAACATTATATAGGTGTGTCCATTATATTCACAAAAGATGTCAAAACTAGATTCAGAAATTAGTATTACTTAAACAAGATAGGCAAGGGAGAATGTTTAAGGCACCATGTATCCATCATTGCCTCAAGCATCTCAAACCAAGGAAATTATGATAATCAGTCAAGTTAGCAATTATACTTCAATTTTAAATGTGTATCATCTAACTAATGTCATATAACATTTCATCTTGTTTGGAAATGCACCAAGCACTTAGCTGTAAAAGATAAAGTTGTATTTTATTACTAACTAAGAACCTAACAGCCCTCTCAATAGCAATAGGATTAATATCTATAATAAAAATTATTTATCTATTATATTCATAATTAAATCTTTTTAAAATTAATAATAATAATAATAATATATTTAATCTTTATATTATTTTAATATATATATATATATATATATATATATATATTATATTTAAATCAATAACTTTTATATAATAATTCATATAATAGATCTGCTATATGAGCATAATGAAAAATCCATATATAATAAAACACACATGTACCAAAAAGTCTATGTACTTTTATTAAATAATCACATGTCTCCTTCATCTTTTCAATTGCATCAATTTTATTTGGATTTGTTTTTTTTCCATAAAATCTACATAAATGTCCAACAATCATAATCTCTTGTATTCAAAATGTAGATTTTGTTCCAAATAATATAAGATGAACTTCTTCAAGTCAAGTTAAAATCTTTTCACAATCTTATATGTGATCAATAATATACTTACAACACCTTCTCTTATCTAAAGTCTCATATTTTTTTTCTTTTTTTTCTTTTTTTTTTAAATATCTTTTAATAGGAGCATTATCTAAAAATGATATAGTTTTTTTAAGAATGAAATCTTTCAATATTTTATTCATTCTATTCATCATATGTGCAATTGAATTAATAACACATTGTAAAAGAGTATATATTTTAAGTAGTCCAAGTGATATTCTCATTGTTGTCATATCTCTATTTCTATGTACAAGTTGAAATTAATTATAGCCCAAATATAAATCATCCATTGAATAAATTGTCTTTTTTGCAAATACTTTAACAAACTCATTTATTAAAGGTCCTATATCTACGTTTCTAATAGTTGTTGTATTCATTGGCTGCATATCTTAGATAAATTGTAGTGATCCATTTTTTTTAGGTACTATAAACCAATGATTCAAAAATGGAGCAAAAAAAGATTTTAAAATCTTTATTTGCATCTTTTCTTTCAATAAGTCTACAAATTTAAGCAAGTGTGATCTTGGCACTAAAATTGGTTTTAAATTCAAAGGCATATACAATATTATGAAGATAATCATATAAACTACAATATTATAATTTATACATCTTATCTTATGATTTCAAATGCAGATGATTTATCTTGTTTTGCAAGCATTTTTTTAAAATATGTAATTTTTTTTGGCAATAAAGAACTATTAGATCCAATCCTCAATTCTTCAAATTTTTTTTGACAAATTAGTATCCAATATTCTTTAAATCTCTTACATTCTTTCCTCTTGATGCTTCTTCCATTTGTTCTTTAGAATCTTCTAGCAAAGGTTCTACAACATGTTTCATCTTCTTATCTATTATCTTATATTTTATTTTTACAATAATCTTTGGTGCTTGAAAAGATTCAAGCATAGAATAAATCTCCCTTGGATGAATTTGTACAACCTTATCATCATTTTTTAATCCAATTGATGTAATCAATTCCAAAGAATCTTTTAATTTATTTTTTTCATAAACACCAAAAAACTTTTTATCATCTTTTAATATCTTTAATTTATATAATTTTTTTCAACATTATACAATTTATTTATTTATTTCTTTATAAATCTTCAACTTTTTTATATATAATATTCTCATTTTCAAAAATATCAATAAAACTTATATCAAAGGCACTTATATCTTGTAAGAGTACTTTTCCTTTTATACTTTTATAATCTAACTTTAAAATATTACTTTCTTAAAATCTTTAAATTATTCTACAATTCTTGTTAATTGATTCTTCTTTAATTTGTTTTGATTCTACTTATGATTGAAAAACATAGTTAAAAATTGTATTACATTTCTTCCATCTTTATTGCATATTTATACATAAGCTACACTATCATCAAGCATCTTTGTCTCCATCCATGTTGTCGTTGGCATGTGGCATAATTTTTAATCTGAGAATACATTAGATATCTAACTATAGAGAATTTATTTAAAACTTATTGGCAAGATTCCAATAAGTGATTTGTCCTTATTAAGAAGGACAAGTAAATACAATAATAGTATAAAAAAAAATTTACACTATTAAAATCTTCTTATATTTGAATAGGTTTGTACATAAAGTTTTTTTATGCCATATAAAAAAACCTTAATATTCTTTTCTATATAAAATCACAAGCAATTAATTGTTGGTAACTTATATTTTCAATAGTTTTTAAGAAAATCTATAATTTTTTTATCAAAAGTTTATTTTTATATCAAAAATATTATGATAGCTCTATATATTTATTTTTTCACCCTTATAAAGTCTTAGCTTCCAAAAATCTCCTTTAGTTTGTACAAAATGCTCAAATTGCAACAAAATCCTTCAATATCTTATTCATTTGTAAAAAATTGATTTCTTTTTAAACTTTAGAATTGGAATTGGCCTCAAATTCTAAGGCATATGTGGTATAGTGAAAATAACCATTGGAGTTATAATATTTGGATCCACACATCCAATTTTATAAGATTCAAAGGCAAATGATTTATTTTATTTTGCTAGCATCTCTTTGAAGTACACAATTTTCTCTAGCAACAAAGAACCATTAGAACCAACCTTTAATTCATCAAAAGTCTCTTAGTAAATTTATATCTAATATTTCTTGGATTGCTTAAGCTCTTTTCCTTTGACGCAGTGGTGGTAGAAAGAATTTGCCTCAAGAAAGTGTAAAGCTTTTGGTTGCGACTAATTACTCAACTAAGATCCAAATATAACAAAATCTTTAAATTTGTATAAAGGTCTCCTTCATAGGACTATTACATCTAATATATAAGTCTTATTTCATCAAATCACACAAAATATAACAAAATACTCTAAAGCCTTCATTCACGTATAAGAATGGAATTTTTTTTAAATTTCAATAATCCATAACTATTAATCCAACTATCCAAATCTACTCAAAATTTACATGAATTACTGATGTATTTTCAAAAACTATCAATACAATTTTCAACTATTGATTCATTACCAATCTTTAGATATCACAAAAATCCTAGCAGTAGCTTCCAATACTTATTTACAAACACTTGTATACTAAATTCTTTATATCTTACAAATTAAAAGTCCAAATACTAAAAAACTTTGATATATAGTTTTTCAATATAATAATATATCTTTTTAAAAAAATTTAGATGAAAATTCGTCCGGAACCTCAAGATATAATAAAATCCATCACTATCAATAAAATGGTCTATTTATTGCCTTGTAATTCGTTCTACTATCTTTGATTTCTAATATCTTCTTCTTTAATATTCTAAATATAGTAATTATTCTACAATAGATGTAGATCTTAAAATCATCTCTCTAATCGCACCTTCCAATTTCCAAAAGCTCTCATACAACTCTTTATATCTTCAAAAGAGTGATAGTAGGCACAATTTGTACACCTTAACTTCAAGTGCCTATTCCTCCTTTATAAAAATTCCAAATCTCTCAATACCTATACCAAAATTATAGTACAAAAAATAAGCTTTCTAATCCTAGTCTTTTATATTCAAATGCCTCCTTTGAAGTTACCAAAATCCTTCTTCTCTTCATGCATAGTCTCTTCAAAGCCTATTGGGCATGACTACTGACCAATAGGAACGAAGAATTTCACCCCTTGCCTTCATTCATCTATAATTTTATCTTCATCCTTCTAAATAAGCTTCTTAGTAGTTTAATTCTTCATCTTTGGCTCCCAATCTCCTCTCAGGGCTTCATATTAAACATTTAGATCCTATTTAATTCAAATGCTATAACCAAAATAAATAAAAAAATTAAACTAAAGTTTTTTACATTAATTCCTTTGAATACTTTATTAACTATTCTAACATATATTAAAACTTATAAACATATTATATATTTTAATTAGTTTTTATATATTTTAAGAAATTATAGTACAATAATATTTTTTCCATCTATTCTTTAGAATCATTTGACAAAGGTCCAGTAATAGGTTTCATCTTCTTATCTATTGCCTTATATTTTGTTTCAACCATAACCTTTGGTGCTTGAAAAGATTCAAGAATAGAATAGATTTCTTTTGAACGAATTTACACAATTTTATCACCATCTCCAAATTCAATTAATATTATCAATTTCAAAGAATCTTCTAATCTATTTTTTTCATAAATATCAAAAATCCTTTTATTATCTTTTAATATTTCTAATTCATGATCTAGAGGCATAGTCAAAAATTATATTGCCCTTTTTTGATCCTTACTACAAATTTGTGTATAAGTTGAACCATCATCAAATATCTTTATTTCTATCCAAGTTGTAATAATGTATAGTTGTTCCAAAATAAGAAGATAAGATGTTGCATCTTAAACAAAGAAATTTTGCTCCATTGCAATGTCACTAATCTAAATTTTCACATTTGAGCAAACATCATATAATTCATCTTGTATATTATTAGCTACCTATATTATCTATCCATATCAATTGGCCACTTTTATTTCATGTAAAGATCATTGGATATAAGATTTATTCCCAAACCATGATCAATCAGAACAACAATTGGCTCATCCATATCTCCAATCTTCACTAATGCCTTTGTAGTTGTTCTAATCCAATATTTTCGTGTATAATGACTTGAAATCTCTTTCTTCTTATCACTTTGATCATCAAAACGTGCTCTTTGATTATGACTTCTTTCTTCACTTGTTGATTGTTTGCAATAATTATCAAATTCATCTTTTTCATCCTCACATACATGTGCATCAATAGCATGATTGAATCCATCTTTATCCATTATTTCCTTCTTTTATTTAATATTATCAATAATGACATTATGAAATTCTTTCTTTGTAATTTCTAAAATCTTCTTTAATGTAAAGTCAACTTTAGTATTAAACACATGCTCTTCAAGCATCCCTTTTAAATGTGTTGTTGTTCAATATCACAGAGTAGTTTATAAATTATTAACTTACTTTTCTCTCCTATGTCTTTTGATTTTTTTTTAATGCTATTGAAGCATCTTTTATCGGTAACTCTTATAAAGCCATCTCACAAGCCTTATCTCCTAAGTTTGCCTCTTGGAAGAATTTCCTTCTCTTGTATCATCAAAATCCCCTCTTCTCTTTTCTTTCATCAAAGCTTCATGTTGGATCTTAGTAATATAGGCATGCATTGACAAAGCTTCTATAGGATCCTCTCAACTTGTAATTCTATGAATTATTGCAATAGTCCTCAATAAAGCTTCCCATGATATCTTCTTTTCATATATTGTAGAAATGGTAGAAGACCAAAGTCTACATGATTCAATATTTCTAGAAAAATCTTGTTTGCCATCATCATCCATTTTGATACCACAATTTACAACTTCCATTGTTGCAACCCTATTTGTTGCTAAATAATCTTTAATCAGTGCTTTCATACCTCTTTTACTAAAGTTAGTTTGAAAAAAATCACCAGTACCTTTTAATACCACTTTTCCATCTTTTCAAAAAATAATGTCTTATTATACGATTTCATTAAATTCACCACAATTTTTTTGAGAATTAAAATTATCATCACACTAAATACATCTTTGTATATATCCTTGCTTAGAAGTAGCCTTTGAATTTATTGTAGAAGTCTTCTCCTCAAGCCTTGTAAGTTTGATTTGAAGATCCCGCATCCTATATATAATTTTTTCAATTTCCACATCTTTTTTTTTTGATATAATTATTGAAGGCTGGATAATAGATATTGTTGATTGTAAAGTAGGTACTTGAATTTTAGGTACTTGCACAACTCTTTGAATACCAACCCTATTTTTTATTTTTATTTATTTTTTTCCTTTTTGCAAGCAATCCCACAACATCTTCAATTTCTTTTCATTTTGTTATCAGCCCTTCATTCTCTTTTTTATCTTCTTTCTTATCTTCAAGAAGAATTTCTAACTTCTCTTACAATTCTCTATTAGTTGCTTGAAAAAACAATTCAATCTTGTTTGCTCCCAATGTTATCTTTTTTATTTTTGATAATCAATAATAATGTCTTTCAAACTACCATAACAACTTGATAGCTTGCAATTTCTTATTAGGATGCTCAATCCATTCTAAAAATAATTTCTTAGTGATCCAATTAGAGTCTTTTATGAAATATTCATCTCTCAATGCATGAAAGAATGTCTTTTAAGAACTTTCAAATTGTTCTATAATTGATTTCACACAAATCCTAATAGATTTCATCCATTTTATAATTGATTCATAATTTTATAAAAAGAATGTATTTTGAATTTTAATTCAAAAGTGCTTAAAAATAATATAAAGTATTCAAAAATACTCTTATTAATAACCTCAACCATATACAAAGTCCAATTGCCTTGTTATTTTTTTTAATTAAGCAATTTCAAATTTTCTTTGCAAGTGCTAATTCTAATCAATGAGCTTGAGCAAGCTGTAATTCTTAATTTAACTATCACAATAGTCACTACAAGTCTTTTACATGCTCAAAAAATTTCAGCCTAATCCAACTTACAAATTGTGAAAAAACATTCAAAATCCGCATTGATGTCACTTGGCTACTAACTTGAAAGTTGATGTAGATGTTCCAATAGTGATTTCTCCTTCTCTAATTATTAACTTCAACTCAAAATTGATATATAGCTTTATCTCTAAGTCTTCTAATATCATATTAAATTTCATCTTATTTTGATTAATATATCTCTAGATATCACAAAATTTCTAAATAATCCTAAACTGCCAACTTTTGATACCTCCTTGTACTAAAGATCAAATATTTCTCCATTGCATTATTAGATTAACATAAAATTTTATACACTCTTAGCACATCTAATCAACCAAATATTGCAAAAAATTTAATTATAGATGTTATACCAATTGCACACACTAGTTGAGAGTGCTAGCCTTAATTTTATTGCATAAAATCCAAATTACCAATACAAACCTTGATTTTGAATAATAATTATTAACTCCTCCTAAAACCTATAAAAATAAGTCATATGCTTTTATAATAAAGTTAAAGCTAGCTCTCAAATTCTAATTGCCGATCTCTAAATGCCTCGATACTTTGCCCTTGGTGGCTATTTTTATGGCTAGAGATCTGATTTTGACCTTATCTTGTAAATAGTCAAGTCCGGGTATCAATCCAATCTATCTTAAGGGTTTTTAAGCTTGATCCTATCTTCAACTTAATCCTAGTATCAACCATATTAATTATTTATTTTATTTATTCTATTTTTATTAATTTATGGCTTTTTAAAAGTAATAAAAGAGTTTCTACAATCTAGAAGGAAAAATTAATAACTAACTTTTATCTATTAGCTATTAAGAGAAGAAAAAAATCTAAGAGACTTTCATAAAATCTTTTTTAAGTATTTTAAATTTCTATTGAATGAAGATAATTGAATATTAAGTAAAAGATCATTCTTATTTATATTTTTATCACATAAACGTGTTACAATACAATAATGTCTAGCACCATCTAGACGCATACAAAATAGCAACTCATTATTCCAATAGAATTATGCTATTTGATGACTAATCCTATTTTGCTCCATAGTTAAGATAGATAAAAAAAAATATTCCTTGTTGAAGTTTATGTAATTCAAGAAGATCCTCCCACACATCTCCAACAACTTGGGCTTTATTGGTTTTTTCATTTGAGCCTTAATCAGACATCACAGAAGTAGAACTTGACATTAAAGTAAGATAAGTAACTACATGCCATCCTAGAAGTACCTTTCTAACACAATATTTATGCCATGTGGCCCTAATAAGGTCTTCCTTAGAGACACTTGGATTGTGAGAAAGTCCATCTACATCTAAGTTAATTATATTAACTTGATGTACAACTTCAAAATCATACTTTTGAAATACAAAGCCAATCTAGCAAGCTTGCTAGTGAGCTTATTTGACTCCATAAGCCACTTCAATGGTTGATAATTTGTTACTAAGATGAATAATTGATCATATAGATATGATCTAAAATAAACAATGATCCAAATTGCAAGCAATGATTCTCCCTCATAAGATGAGTACTTTGATTTTGTATTCTTGTTATTCCAAGAAGCATAAGTAATCATATACTTATGCCCTTCCTCATCTTTTTAGATCAAAATTGCTTCCAAGTCTAAAGCTCTCTAATTATTATACAATTGAAATAACTTAGAAACATCAGATTGTTGAAGCATTGGAGCTGAATCCAATCTTTGCTTCAATATGGCAAATGTTTGTTGCTACTCATGATTCTAAGTCTATAGCTGGTCCTTACTTATAAGTATTATGAGGAGCTTGGCTATTTGGTTGAAGTTCTTTACAAACTATCAATAATAATTTTCCAAGCCAAAAAAAATGCAAAGTTGTGGTACATTACTAGGTACTAGAATCTTATGGAAAGCATCCACCTTTCCTTGTTGTACTCTTAAATCTCCAAAGACAATCATATATCCTAAATATAATAATCTATCATAAAAAAACTTATACTTGCTATGATGCAAGTGCAATCTCTAATATTGTAACTATTCAAAAATAGCTTATATGTGTCTCACATGTTCTTATGAGCTACTATTAAAGTTGATTACATCATCAATGTAGTATTTGGCAAATGGCAAGCTTGTCAAAACTTTGTCCATTACCTGTTGAAACTTTGCAAGTGCATTTTTCAACTCAATTGGAAGAAACTTCCAATGGTAGAGTTGATACTTTCTATCTTGATCAACTTTCCAAAGTATTATCTTTATCTTATCATCAACTTATAGTGAAAGCTAGTGGTACCCTGACTTCAAGTCTAAGATATTAAAAATTTGAAAAAAAATCCATAACATCAAATAATTCTTCTGATATTGTGTGAGCTGACTTTCATGTCTCACATGTTTATTGATCTAATTTTTATTAAAAAAATTAAAATTTAAACCAATGTTAATTTAGAAATGTGTAGTTATAAGATATGTTATTAGAAATAGTTTCATTTAAATACTAGAAGAAAAAATATGGATTTGTAAGAATTTTTAAGAGAATTAGTGAATTAGAATTATTTTTATTAGAGGATATGGATTTTTACCATTGAGAGTTAGAATTAGTAAAGTATGAAAGAATTGTGTGAGTTTTTATAAAATGAGTTGATAGGTATGTAGAAGGCCATAGAGCCAATTTTGTAAAAGCTTTTATGGAATTGAGATAGAAAAAATAAAATAAAATAAAAATAAAGAACTATCAAGCAGGAGTCAAGGAGACCATTGGTAGATAATTTTTGGAGTTAGAAATAAGTAGAAAGGGTGAAAAGGGACGTGATAAAAGAGAATCAGCCCTTTGTGTGGTAGAAAAGTTAGCCATTTGGATAAAAAGTCAAAAGGGGGACCATTTAGGGTTCTTCCTTTGACTTTGGAGGCTTGGCAGCTAGGGTTTGAAGGGGTGGCTTTGGATGGCCGCCCCTCCTCTCCCTTCACTCTCTCTCTCTCTCCTTCTTGCTCTGGAATCTCTCTCTTTGAGGAGGCATGTGTAGATGTGTGTGGGTGTTTGTGGATGTTTTCCTCTCTTTTAGTCTCTTAGAATATAATTGGGAAGGTTTTATTTGTGTTAGAGTTGAGGTGTGAGACCTCCTCGGTTGTTGTCAACCAATAGGCCATATTTTAATGTTAAATAAAAGATTTAGTATTTTTTCCTTATATACCTCTCTTCTAGCTTTTCATAGCCATTTTTCGTTTATGATTTGGTAGTGTGTACAAGAAGTTATGAATTTTCAAGGGTGAAGAAGATTTTGAGATATGGATTTGGGTGGCGGCGACTAGATCTGATTTGGAATCTTGGGATAAGTTTATATCTTTGGTTCATATACTTTTCCTGGTAGATCTTTTTAGTGGCTTCCTAAAGCTGTTTAAAACGTGTGATTTGGTTAAAAAATGAGTGAGATATGATTTTTCAAAGATTAGAGCATAGCTAGATTGCGGTTACTACCTATATATGCTATTCCAAGATGTATATCCATCATCCAAATTTGTATTTCCATCATTACATAGGTAGTAACCGCAATCTATGATGGAAAATGATGGATGGATGTAATTAAATATTAGATGAAGGTTTTAGATGAAAAAACTTAAAATAAATGAATGTTATAGGATGAATGAAAATTAATGAATTGGATGTAAAAATGGATGAATAAATTTGAGGTCTCATAACTTTTGTAATTCCCAACCGTTTTGCATGAATTTTATGTCTATGGAAAGCTCTTAAGATGTAATAATGGAATATACATGGTAAAGTCAGAATTAAAGGGTCTAAAGGTGCTGTTTTAGCCTTTAATGAGGGCTGACTTAGTAATCAAACATTTTGATAGTTAATATGAAGTAAAAGTCCATTGCTTGGAATTTAGTGAAATGAGTTGTGTGTGATGAATTGCATAAAATATATATACATATATATATATATATATATATATATATTAATACAAATAAATATGTGAACATAAGTATTAAGAACTACCTTACCTACATATAAGTGAAGTAAATCCACTTGACTATTAAATGTAATTAAGGGTGGGTGAACTTGGTTTATACATTGGCATTGGATAATGGTCCATTTTGATCTTGCAATTGATGATGTGATAATCCTTTTACATCTTTTTTTCCATCTAATTTCTAAAGATATCTTTTTTAGAAGGCATAATAGAGGTACAAGCATATTTGACATTGGAAAGCTTAATAAATCCTACACATAGTAATTCCTTGCACCAAACTTGAATACTAGCTTTTTCTAAGATACTTAATCTATAAGGTTGCTTGAAAATTGGATGATCATTTTCAAGCTGAATATAAATGAACTTGCCTCTATAACCTTCTAAATCGTAGAGGCTAAAGGTAAAATATTTATAATATGAGCAAATAAAAGCTTGTATCTTTTGTGCTTCAGTACTTGTAAGACGTGGCCCTAACTCCAATAGCCAATTATCAAACTTTGTAGTCTTCTTTCCATCCAAAAGAGTGTTCTTAGATATCAACATTATCTATGGTTGCTAACTAGTGGATGGAGCAACTTGTATGCCTCCAATATCTTCATTATAAGTCAAATGAGAAGCTTCTCTCTCACAACTTGTTTGAAAAGCTCTAAACAATGATAGATTGCTCAAAATCATTTGAAAAAATATTTGCTTGAGCATCTGCTCTGCCAAAATCCTAAGCCAAAGTAGCAAAAATTCTTTGAGCTCAAAGCTCTTTTATTGCCTGATACTCTAAGTGAAGAAATTGTTAAAATTCTTCCACTCTAATCAAGTGTCATATTTATTTTGTCTCCTAGTCATTGCTTTTTATTTCTAAAATAAAAAAATGACTACTAATGTGTTGTATAGCAATATATATATCAAAAAATCAGACCAAGGAATTTAAATCCATAACTTGGCTTAAAACAAAGTATTGTTGATTTTTTATAAGATCATGGATTATTGTAGTATTAGTTGAAAATCCCATGGCTTTCTCTCTCTTATCCACAATTGGTTCTTCATGAATCTTAATATTGGAATCTTATACCAAACTAAGTCCTTCATTATGGAATACAAAGGAATGTAGATAAATCATAAAGGTTAAAAATGCCTTGTGAGATGCC
The DNA here is from genome assembly GCA_036785485.1 of Physcomitrellopsis africana. Lineage (NCBI taxonomy): Eukaryota > Viridiplantae > Streptophyta > Bryopsida > Funariales > Funariaceae > Physcomitrellopsis > Physcomitrellopsis africana. The sequence continues at coordinate 100,933 of JAWRVF010000574.1, forward strand.
CCCACCTTGTTGACCAATATAAAAGGATCGATATTATTTTTAATGACCACCAAAAATATATGCCAATCATCCAAAATGTCATCAATCTTACATCTTGTAGATATAAAAACTTGAGAAAGTGTTATAGTAAGTACAGAAGATGGAGCTAAATTGGTCCAAAACCACCGAAGTTAGTGTGCATAGGAATCCAATGTTGTAGCATCTACAAAGATTAGAAGACTAAGAATTTGGCAAATATAATATCCATTTGCTACAATCTTTGGATTTAAATCATTCAATAGATGCACATTTTCAAAAATATAGCCTACTGGAGTTGATTAGTATGTCAACCACTATTAGATAAGCCTCATCAAATTCTAGAAAAGATTAAAGTATAGATCATCTAATCTTTGATTTATTTCAGCTTGTGAATGACCTTAGTATGGCCATCTAATAATTAATAAATCCACATGGTCCAACCTCCTTAAGTCCTCATCACTAATGAAGATAATATCATAAAGAAGCTGTCCAAAATATCCGTGAATGGCTAAGGTAGATAATTGCTCCAGGTATAAAGCCAACAACCTCTGCAAATAATGCCGAGCAACATGTTTGGAGACATATCCATTATTGATAAGAATTTACTTCTTTATTATGAGGCTAACCTTTAAAATCACTACTAAATCAGTGCTAATACCTACAAATAGCTCTACAAGGATAATGTCCTTTAAACATAGCTGCCAATGAAGAATTTGGTTAAAATTTGATAAAGCTATTATAATTAACAAAGTTCTAAGATCCAAAAAAGTCATAAGATCTTGGCGCTATTGAGCTAACTTTTTAATAATATCCTAAGATATAAATAGATCCTTGAGGTGGCATGGGAGAACCTTCAAAATATGCTTATTGCTATGATTCATTAAACTACCAAGAAATATAAAAGTTTCTACTAATAGAATTACTTCAAAAAAAAGATCCTTTATAAAGAAGCACTACAACCAAAAAGAGTCTTTGTTGACATAGATATGGTGGATGGTACAAATACCAGAAGAATCATCTCATTCCTACCATCTCCAAAAGACCAACCTAGTCTAATCCATACTTCCTCAATTTAGTTGTCTAGACCAAAATCAAATAGATAAATGGCCTATTGACCAACTAAAAGATCATAGTTGGTGGTATTAGTAATCACACTTTAGAAACACATATAAATAAAGAGGTCTAGAGTCAATAAAAAAAATCAATGACTCCTTAGTATAATTGGTAGCATGTTCTATACCTCCAACTGATATAATAATGGTGAATAGATAAGGCTCCAAATCTATAACTATCAAATTGAGCTTTTAGATAAGGTGCTTGCCAAACATCACAAGTTGAGGTCTTATATCTATCATCACCCAAGATAGAATAGCATAAGTAATATCACCTCTTGTATAGCCAATAACTAATATTTTATTATCATTGACCAACTATACTACTCCAGGTTTTATATAAAGATATCTTTGAGTCAATCTAGCTACAATATTTGTAAGATAAGCCTCTCTTCCAATCATTGACACATCCACAAAACAAAATGTTTCCATTTGATATGAATTATGCACATCAAAAACTGCAATATCTTCAATAATAAGTTTGGCTTGCAATTCAATGAAGTCTTCAAATTCTTTAATATTAAAGATATCAACTATTGCTTAGGCAACTTTAAGAGATGGCATGGTTGCCTTGTCCTTACAAAACTTGTCCACTAAGTGAAAAATTGCTGATAGCTGAAGATATGGTGACATCAAATCATTATCTAAAAAAATAGACATCTTCAATATATTATGAGCCAAAGTGTGTGTCAGATCTTTAGAAAAAATAGCGCCATTCAATAAAAGAGATGGGCTATGAAGTAGAGCCTTAGATATATCATCCACCAAGCTAAAAGATAATAGCAACTTGGCTTGGCCAATTTGATTTGGAATACCAATATAACAACCATGTAAGCTCTATAAGGGCTCACTTTCAATGAATGCCACACTTTGAGTAGATGTTTGGGCTTATATAGCCATAGTGGCTATCACCTATTTTATAGCTTTAAATATGTATAAATTCAAAGTATTAGCCTTTATTTTTGTTGATATCCTAGGCTCAATTACTTTGTTTAGAGATGCCATAATCTTAAGTTTTTTTTCCAAGACTATAAATTTAGCCTGAAGAGACTATTCTTTCTTTGATAGAGGCCTCTTTTTTGGGTACAAAATAAAACAATGTTCATCATTATGGCCAAGTTTATCTTAATAGTTGTACTTTAATTGATTCTTTGCGATTTTCACCTCAACTTTGGCCATCTTATTTTTTTTCTTAGATTTCTTTGATGGTTGAATCATTTTAGAAAATTGTGGATAATTGGAATTTTTCTTGGTATAATCCACTTCTCCACACTTTCAGTAATACAAAAACTTTTTGGATTGAATGTTTGCCAAATTACTTGGGGCAATGGTATTCTTCTTAAACTTACTAGTATTAGTCATCCATACTACCATGTTTGTGGCATCGTATTGGCAAAGAACTTAGTCATATCTTTCCACCTTAGTAAAAACTTATTCAATGTAGCCTTGTTACCATAGTCCAAGATAATCCTTTGCATTATCAAATTTAGAAGTCTTTTATCAATCTTAGATAAAAAGACCTTGACAAGTTGGCTCTTAGCAAAAAAACCACTCGACTCCACTACAAACCATGCTGATCTAGTATACATCATGTATGAAGTATCTTCTTTCTCATGCTTAAAATCTTGGATCTATTACATTTGATTTCAGTAGAATCTTTTATATTCTTCTTTTAAGTGTACTATAAAGTATTAGAGTAGATCAAAAGTTGGTGGTGGCCCTAGGACATCCAAAGCAACTTAGGTGGCTTATGCCACTTGTAAAAGAGTAAGAGATTCATCACCCTTAATATCCACTTCCTTTGCAAGTTCTTTCTCATTTTTCTTTTTAACAATGTCACAACTTTTAGCCTAAAGATCCTTTGTATAATCATTATATTATATATTATCTTGTTTGAAAATACATCAAGCATTTAGTTGTATAAGATAAAATATAAGATAAATTCTATAGAATAATATATGATAGTATTTACCATCTATATAATCAAAGGAGTTCTCAAAGAATGTTTTGACAATCTCATTGTTGCTCGTTATTGCTGATTCGAGCAATTGTACCTTCTGTGACATTGTCATTGATGACACCACATATATAAGATCTCTCTTGTTTTCATATACAATTCATGTAAAGTTACTAATACTTGCATTGAGAACTGGCTTAAAGCTCGATAGATGAGTATTATAATTAGAGAGGATAGGAGGGTCTAAGTATATTAGTCCGTTTGATTCCTTGATGGCTCTTCCACTATCTAGAGTGATCCCTTTTCCAATTAAAGCTTGAACGACATCCTTCCTGGCATTTGTTAACAAACATATGTCATCAATAGATAATGTATTCTTTGACTTACTAATGAGATTCTGCATAGACGTTTCCAGGTTATTACAATATCAGAGGAGATATGTTGATATATCCTTACCAAATTCGTTACTTACTGTCTTAGTATCAACATTAAGATAATAATCAACACAGCAGCTTTCTATAGTTTTTTCTATCTCCTCTATCCGTTTTGATTTATCATCAGAGATGGAGTACTTGTACATATCTATACTTACAGATGGTGTACACTTGTTAGTGTTGTTTATTAGATCCACATGTCTATAGACATGTATTAATCTTTCTTTTTCTTTTAATAAATCGTGGGACTGGCTTCTTACTGCTCTTCCAATTGCTTGAACTATTGTTGACTTATTCCAATGAGGAGTAACAATGTGAACTTGTCTCACATTAGAAAGACTTACACTTTCTCCACTAATCTTACTTCCAAGTAGCACCTTGATGTATTCCCCATATTTATTTTTTGGAGATCTGAAACCGTCTAGTCTTTTTTCTGGATTGGGGCAAGCAACAGTATCTCCAGTGTATAATGTATATCTTAAGCCCTTGTCCATCTCATCTATGCTCTCACCATCGTATAGTCGATACCCAAAAAGCTCAAATATACAGCTCATCATAATTAGTCCGCTTCCTTTGACCTCCTCACAAAAGACAAATACCAACATGTTATTGTCCTTCTCTATTATATCGAACATCTTTGAATACTTACATGAGTATAAGTATATATTATCTCTATTAATATATTGCATGACCTCAGCACTAAACGTATACCTTATTCTGTTCTCTTGTTTGATTTTCACGATCTTGGTAAAAGCACTAGAGCCATACGTTCCATCCCAGAATGTCATTAGAAAACAATATATAGAATTTCTATACACACCATCATCGAGATGATCAAGGTCTATTCTCTTATAGGCTTCAAGTTGATATCCCTTCATATATGATGGAACCACCTTGATAGAGCATCCTTTAATAGCAACTCCTTCCTCTATAACCCTCGCTATACGTTGATTGCTGTTAAGATATGATATTCTTCCTCCGATGCTTCTTTTGAAATCCTCTTTTGTAAGAAAAGATGATGTATCAAGTTGACAATCTTTGCTAAGTATTAAGTTGAGTATAGATAGCAATTCTTCAGCCTTGTCTATCATGGGGGTTGCACTTAAAAGAAGTATCTTACAGTTTCTAACAAGATGAGACAACCTCCACATCTGACCATACACGGTCTCCGCATCAAAGTCAGACATGGAATACTTCAAGTTATGAATCTCATCCATTATTATTATTCTGTTGCTGAAGATTGACACTATTTGATCATCATCTAATCGTTTTAGTTTATTAGCGAAAGAGATATACTTTCTTATCTCGTAATCTTTCACATCTCCATCTGGCCACTTGCGGATTTGATCTCTGAAGTTATCAGCAGATGTCCTACCTCTCACAAGAACAAGAGCTCTTCCTTTGTGCAATTTATGAGATTCAACAACTGCTATGGAAGTAAACGTTTTTCTAGATCCAACATTGTGAAATAATAACAGGTTATTATACGGAGTTTGAACAGACATAAACCTCTTAACAAACTCTTGATGAGGGTACAACCTTGAATTTCTTATCCTTCTTAGTTCGTGAAACTCTTCTTTTCTCCACAAGTTATCAACAAAATTAGTATCTGAAACATCAGGATAGGATGGGTCACAATTGTTTGTGTCACAATTTTGAAAAATGATGACAATATTCGTCGGTTCATTGAGGTCATCCTATCTAAGGTCATAATCATCTTGATCATCATCATTAAAGGTTATCCTAGTCTTGTGGGATTATGGGGTCCTATGTCTTTCATAAGAATGTTGATCGTCCTACTGGTAGTGCATCATCTTCTGAATGCAGTTATACAAGTGATGACTTTTTGTTGGAGAGTGGATTTCATGTTGTGTCACAAAATGTGGGTACTTCTCTTATATATGATAGAGTATCTAGAACTAAATGGGATGATGTGGCATTTTCAGAGTTTACAGATGTTGTCCATTACTGTCTTGCTTCAAAGAAAAGTGCTTTTAGAAATTTGGTTCTTACTATAACAGCTGGGCATGAAATGTTTAAGAGAATATCCTTGATGAGGAATAGGCTGCTATCTCTTTCAGATAATATACATAAAGGACTAGATGTAGCATTGTTTATGTTGAAGGTTAGACGTTATACTAATCTATATGAAGAATATGATGGTCATGAGGAAGAGTGGAACAAAAAGTATGGACATGGCATGGGAGAGTTTAGCATCTTGACTAGTATGTTTGAGATTGTCTATGATAAGCCTAGGGGTGCTAAAGGTGGCTATATCTTCAGCACTGCTTATACCAAATGTCTTAAGGTCTTGGAATGTCCTGAGTATTATGGTATGTATGATTGTTTCTTTAATTGCGTCCATCATATCATACAACCTGATATCTTTTTTGATATAGCTTTAATGAGGAATAAGATGAGACTTAAGACTACCTCTCAGGTGACTGTAAGATCTATAAGAAGATTTGAAAGGTTTACTAACATAAAAGTTGTTGTATATGTTGATAGTATAAAAGATGGAAGGCCTGTTTCTCTCTATTGTAGTTCTTTTGAGTCAAAGTATAAGGCAATCCTTGTATTACATAATGCTCATTACTATATATATGATGGACTAATAGAAGATGTTAACATGAGAGATAGTATAAGTTTTAACTATGAAATGAGCTTGGATTATGAAGGTTATATGTTCTATGATATGGAAACTTACGCAGAACCTAATACCTTTAAGATGATACCTTACATGATGTCTTATATATTTTGTATAGGTGGGGAGCAAACAGAAGGTATTATAGGTAAGGATACATTAGATGATGATATCTCTATGGATATATTTAAGATTATACATGAGCATGTAGGAGATAAGAATATCCTGTTGGTAGGTTACAATAATGGTGTATTTGATGATTACATACTTATGAAAATACTAACATCTAAAAGCAGAGAACTTAAAGGTACTGTATTAGACAGTCACGGTAGAGTATTGCAATTTAAGTACAACAATATGAGATCTAAGGATCTATACAAGTTCATGTTATCATCCTTGAAGAATGCTACAATAGGTTTCAAATGTAATGTCTCAAAAGGATACCTAGATCATGCAATAGTACAAAACAGTGTTTATAATAATACCTTTGAGCTATACATGAAAGATAATGTTGACAAGATAAAAGATTATGCTATAAAAGATGTATTATCTCTAAAAGAGTTGTACTTCAAGGCTAGAAAGACTTTTGAATCTATAGATTCAAATCTCTTGATAGACAGTGTCTTTGATAGATAGTATCTTTGTATCCGTATGTAATGATAAATAAAGAGTATCCTTATGTTACTAAAGTATTGGATACCTCTATAGGCACATGGAGCTGTGATAATATAAAAATAAAAGAATCTAGTACTATTTATAATGATAAGATAGGTATATACAAAGTCACAATAACTAGTCAGCCAAGAGATAAGATAATACCTTACAGAAATGAAGATGGTACAGTAGATTGGGATTATAATAAAGAATTTACATGTTGAAGTGATAGTATTAGTTTAAAACTTCTTAGAAGGTATAATGGAACATTTAAAGTACATGAAGGATATGTATATAACATGAAGTGTGGGCCTATATTCAAAAACTATCTTGAACCTATTATGAGACAAAAGATGGAACAAGATACCTATAAAGACCTAAATAATAAGTTGTATAACCCTGCATTGAGAGAATGTCTTAAACTTATCATGAATTCTTTAAGTGGTAAAATGGGGCAGTTGCCATTCAAAAAGAATAGTATTTTATGTGATGATATGGAATCATGTGATAGGTTTATTAATAAGCAAAAAGAAAACGTATGTGTCATATCTGTCAATGAAGGATTATGGCTATTGGAAAGAGACATCAAAGAAGAAGACCTCAAAATTAAGTCTCCCACAATCATAGCTATCCTGATATATGCTTATGCTAGAGAATATATGTATGATAACTTCATATCAAAGGTTGACTTTAAATATGGTATGGATACAGATAGTCTATTTCTCAGATCTGAAGATATAAGCAAAGTAGATCTGTTATTGTTTGGAAACAGTCCACGGCAAGTTAAGACAGAACTTCCAATAGGCGTAAGAAATATATATGTAGCCAAGAAAATCTATGCTAACTATACAGTAAAGAATGGTATAGAGAATATTGTAAAGTTTAGATTCAAAGAGGTATGTAGTTCTGACAAGTATATTCATAAAGAAACTGTAGACTATATAACAGGATTAGTTGTAAACAATGACTATAAAAGACTTTCTAACATATGGAACACTTTACCATCAGCTTACTGTATAGACATGTTAAGAGAGATGTTAAAAGATCATCAGGTACATATATTAAGTAGTCAGATAAAGAGAAGTTTTAGAGATACTAATAGTATAGAAGCATTTAGTATAAGAAGCAAATATATAATCAAGATATTTCCTTCATTAGATGTCATAAGAGATCACGGTCTACTATAATTGCTTACTATACTTATGCTTTATACATTTATATGGGAAATATGAACCTTTCCTTATAAGATAAGCTGTATGTTCTTTAGGTACAAAGTCAGAGTTGTATAATTCAACAGGCTTTCCATCCTTTAGTTCATCATCATATACTATTACCTTTATATATGTAGACCTTTCAAAGTACTTTATTCTTCTAATAGGAACCTCTACATTATTCTTTATTTTTAATATTCTTCTTGCTGCATCTAGATCCTGCTGTGGTACATCAAATCCCAGAGAAGCATCTATACTCCTAAAGAAACTATCGTAAATATCATATCTAGATTCATCAGCTTGTTTGTTTGAAAGATATATAAGAAAAGGGTGATCCCCTGCATCAGGATCTTTTGGTTTCTTTGGTTCCATAGGTTTAGTAGGTACCCAAGGAGGTACAACATACTTACCAACAACACCATGATCCTTGGTATCACAGTTGGTTGTAGCTATATGACTAGTACACTCTCTTCTAAGATACCTGATTATATCAGCAGAATCTTTATAATCTTTAGGCAAACCTACAGGAATAGAGTCTATAGAAGTATTCACAAGCTTCTTATAAACCTCTGGTACTTCTTGTTCCTTTAAACCTACTTGCTCTGACAAGGGCATAACATTTACTATAATTTCACGCCTCTCTACTTGTAATAACTTCTCTTTGTACTCTTTTATAGCCTTCTCACCATTAATACTACACACTTTAGCCTGCCTCTCCATCTCTTTATCAAACCTGTTTTTCTGTTGTTCTTCAGTCATAGCACTTATTACCTTCATAAAATCCATAGAAGTATGCAGCTCTGATCCTACTATTTCATCATTCTTTACTTTTGATACCTCGTTACTTATCGGTACAGTTAAAGCACTAGCATCTTCAAGCTCTCTTACTATCTCTGTATGAATAGAATCTCTTTCGATAACAACACTATGACTGTCTTTAGACTTATAAGGAGGCTTATAGTTGACATGTCTCTTACAATATACAGAATTAGCCTTAGCCTTATTCCTACAAGGAGTATCTCTCAATGGACCATACAATACTGTACCCTTACAATAGTTAACCTCATCATCCTTTTGATTCTTAGCTAATACAAAAATATCATAATTAGAATGATAATCATAATAGTCACTACAATACTTAGCCTTACGTCTACAAGGTGCTCCCTTCAATGCACCAGTCATTAGGACAGCCTTACAGACAGCAGATTCTCCCAGTATACTATCAAACCTGTTCTGAATATTACTCGTAACAACTAAAGAATGATTATCAGAGCAATGCTCCTTAACATCCATATTAAACATACTAGACCTGATACTCTCAAAACTACTATCTATATATGCACAGATCTTCACCTTTTCAGCATCTAGAACACTGTTAACTAGCTTCAGAAACTCTATTGGAACTCTAGCCATACCATCTATAGACTGATTTAGATCATACACCAAATCCATAATCCCACAAGACTAGGATAACCTTTAATGATGATGATCAAGATGATTATGACCTTAGATAGGATGACCTCAATGAACCGACGAATATTGTCATCATTTTTCAAAATTGTGACACAAACAAAAACGCAGGCTACTGGGGCATAACACACTATTTTGTGACTAATAAAGAATCTAATAGTCATAATAAAATCCTAAATAAATCTCAATTAAATCTTAATAATTTACAATCAAATTATAATTAAATTCTACAAAAATCTTAAAGAAATTCAAAAGAAATCATAAAAAATCTTTTTAAAATTTTAAAGAAATCATAATTTTTTTAATAAAGAACCTTAAAGAAGTTATAGAAAAAACTTTGAAGAAATCTTAAAGAAATCCTAAAGAAATCTTAACAAAATCTTACAAATGTTAAAGAATTTTTAAATAAATCCTAATTTAATTTTAATAAAATTTTAAATAAATTTAATAAGTGTTAAATAACTTTTAATCAAATCCTAATTAAATTCTAATAAAAATCTAATAAAATCCTAATAAAATCCTAACAAATCTTAATTAATCCTAATTAAATCCTATAGCAGATTTAAAACCTTAATAATTATTAAATTAATCTTTGATCTTAATTCAAAATTTTTATACCTTTCAATCTATTAATTAACAATAAATATACAAATTTTGAAAAAAAATAAACTTATAAATTGGAAAAAAAAGCTTCTAATTCACTCAGATGTCAGCCATCCTCTTTTTCCAACCTTGATGCCAATCTTCTAGCATCAATACCTCCTTTTGGTATTGTTTACTTAATTTTAAAAAATTTATAAATGTTAAAAATCAAGTTAACTATCAGATCAAAAAAAACCATTTCAATCTAATTGGAAAATTACTCAAAATCACAAAAATCCTCATTAACCCTCAAAATCTAATTTTTGAGATCCTAATCTATTTGAATTCCAATAATCTTTGATCTAACTATCTGATTAAGCTCAAATTTATAATTCACATCTAATACAACCGTATTTATAAACTTATAACTTTTTATTTATAGATTTGCTATAAAATATATATTATTATTCAAAATATAAATCAACTTTATTTTTCAAAAATCAAAGTCATCCAAATAGAACTCTAACTTTGCATAGCTCTCACAAAGTCATTATAAACTCAAAAACCTCAAAATCAATATTTAAAAGAATCTTATAAATTTTGCTTTCTAATCTTGCTCTTTAATTAATAAATAAATCTCTTATTTGCCATAGGCATGCAATTTTGTACCTTAGGATTTGATTTTGACCATGGTTCACAATTAGTCCTCTCCAAGTATCAATCTAAGATTTTTCTAAGTAATTTTATTAAAAGCTATTCTTTACTTTTATTTAAAGATATCTATAATATTATTTTTTTAATCTATATTATTATGTCTTAATTATAGTCTTATAAAGTAAATAGAAGTTTTTTTTTTAATAAGAAGGCAGCATTAAGACTAATTTTTTTTAACTACCTTCCTATCTTTTATCTATATTTTTTAAAGTAATTTTATTATTAAGTCTTTAATTAAGCTCATCTATAATATAGGTCTTTTTTTGCTCTTTTATCCTATAGCTATATTACAATACAACATTGGTATTGAGAATTATGGTACTTAAACATTTTGCATGAAGAATATTTTATAGAAAGATGGATTGTATAAATATTGTCTTATAATACTAAGCAATATATTACTTAAATTAAAATACAAGGAAAGACAATAAATATTGAATGTAATTACTAGCAATATGAAAGGGAGAATTGTGCTTAAACTTATCAAATGCTATATAGAATTGTACACATATTGAACATCTTTAAAGACTCGTTATAAATTCGACAATATTGCTTGTCAAGTTTCATTGAAAGGTATTAGAAAGGTGAATGGAATGAATGAATATTTAGCTGATATGAAAGAAGGTATAGATTTGTTAAATGAAGTTGATATATTACTTTGTTATAGAAGATTGTTGTTTTTTATATTCTAAAAAATATGTCCAAAAAATATGATATTGTTAAATATATTATATTTAATAAAAAAAAAAATTATCATATTTTAAATTAAATTATAGATTATTGAATGAATAAATGACAAAAAAACCAGGTAGCTCCATCAAAAAGAAAAACAAGGCCTTACTTTCTTATTGATTAGGTTTCAATTGACTCTATAACCGCATACCATCAATTCAAGGAGGCATAACATGAGCTTACAATTTTAGGAACTCTTATAATTCTAAAGGTTATTCAAGGTCTTTTGGAGGATCTTACAACTCCAACTTGAGAGGAGTATACTCAAACAACTCAAGAAGATGTTACTCAAATTATCAACATGGAAGCAATCAATATGATCAAGTTGGAAGTGATTGTTATGATCAACCTTAACAAGACTCCAACTCTAATATTCAATCCAAGTCAGAATCAATAAAAGACAAGCTCAAGGCGCTCATAAATAGAATAAAGAAAATAGAATTGAGATTTTAACTAAAAAAGCATGAATGTCATAAACAAGGCATCAATGGTCAAATTCACAATATTGATACTAATAAGAATAACAAAGACCACTAAGAGCTTAACAACAGTGTTGGAGAGAAGAACCTTGGTAATGAAAATGGCTTGGCATCACAAGTAATTGATGCCTATATTATTGAAATCAACAATGTAAATACAAGATGATCATTAGTTCCTTAATACTTGAATTCAAGAACATTTACAGAGTCTCAAGTGATCTTTTAGTATTTTTATCACATACTCCTAATAGTAATATTCAAATTATCTTGGTAGAGGACTAAAGACACAATGTAATTGGAATTAGCAATGCAACAATATGCTTTTCAAATAAAAAAATATAAAAGATCAACCATATTCTTTACTTACTTAGAATTAAAAAAAACTTATTTTTTGTTGGTTATTTGATAGATAAGAAATACCATTTATAAGTCTTGAGTGATAAGTATCTTATAAAAAGAGAGTTAGGTGAAACTGTAGTAATTTTTGTGAGAGATAAAAGAAATAATTTATATAGATTAGAAAGATAGACAATCTGTGATTGCTCAAAGGTTAACCTATATATTACCTCACAAATCCTTGGTTGTACCAATGATCACTTATCATCATTATCACTTTGGTAGAAACAATTATGACACTATCACTGACAAGGCCTTAAAAAAATGATAGAATTCAAAGTAGTTAAAAGTCTCCCAAATATTTCAATGAATAATTTGCCATGCAAAAGTTGTCTCAAGGAAAAGAAGAATAGCAAAAATATTCTTAAGGTCAATGTAGTGAATTCTTTCACAATCAAGTCATTAAGAGGGATTCAATATTTTTTGGTTTTTATAAATGATTATTCCAAGAAAATATAGATTTATTTCTTAATAAATAATAATAAGTGCTTTGATAAATTTAGAATTTTTTATAAAAAAGAAAAGAAAAGATACAAGATAAAAAATAATTATTGTTGGATTTGATAATGGTAGAAAATTTATTTTGTAGGTATTTAATAATTATTGTACAAAAAATGATTCAAAAGATAATTCACTCAGCCATACATTCATTATCACAATAGAGTAGTCAAAAAGAAGAATCACATTCTATTCAATATTATTAGATACTTTCTTGCAAATAGAGATATATTAAATAAGCTTTGGATAGAAGCAATACGAGTAGCTTGTAATATTATTAATATAAGACCATCCAAAAAAGTACCAAATAAGATTCTTAATAAATTATTTATTAGGATCAAGCTTAATATTTCTAAACTCTGTATCTTTAAATTACTTGTCTATATTTACAACACCAAACCTTGATGAGATAAATTATATCTAAAATCTTGTCTTTGCTTACATTTCAACTTTAATGATAGAATAAAAGAATATAGATATTATGATTTTACCTTAAATAAGGTTGTGCTCTCAAAAGATATGAAATTTTTAAAATATGCTACTTTGATATCTCTTTTAAAAGTTCAAGAGCTATTGCTATCAATAGTTGAACTACTACTACCTAGTTCACAAATAGTTATCACTGATTTGGCTCCACTTACTTCAAATGGACTTCTACCAATAACACTGTACAAATCTTTAGTATCATCATTACCTACAATCTTAACTTCTTAAGTTGCTGATTATTCTAAACCAATTGTTTTATATCAATTACTACAATTACTTTATTTTAAATTTAGCAAGGACGTCATGGAGTGTTCATCTCAAATCTATAGTGCTCCAAAAGCTCATGATGATTTTATTTGTATCAATCTTCTAAAACCTTTCATTGGTATATTGGAAGAAGTTGGTGAATCAATCAGTTATGATGAGGCTAAACTAGATTCCAAGTAGATTATTGCTATGAATTTTGAACTTAGCTTGATTATGAAGAATGACATTTGAGACTTAGTACAGCTTTTAACAAGCGTTTATCCAATTTTAACAAAATAAATATATAAAATTAAACTTGGCATTGATGGCAAATTTTATTGCTTCAAATTTCATATAATGACTTAAGAAATTGAATAAGAATATAGAATTAATTATTTTAAAAAAAATATTCTTATAATTTGATAGCAATCAATACGAATCATTATTGCTTTGATAACTTATAATAGATGGCTATTGCATCATATAGACACTATTAATGCTTTTTTAAATAGAGGTCTAGAAAAAGATATTTATATGTTTCAGCCACTTGGCTATACTAAACTATGTATTGAATACCTTATTTGCAAATTCAATGCTTCTTATATTTATTGAAAGAGTCCTTGTCAATGATATAATAGAATTGATATTAACTTATATTGCCACAATATGCTTAAAACCTTTACTGATTGAAATATTTATTATTCTATGATAGGTGATTCTATTATCATTCTAGTACTTTATGTAGATGATTTTTTTATTATTGGATTTGACTCAATTAGAATTAGTGCCCTCAAACATGATATTAGCCTTGAATTTGAAATAAAACTTAGATCTCATGTGCAAATTTCTAGGTGTATAAGTGCTATAGATGAATATACAAATTTTGCTTCATCAAATAGAATATGTTCAATCCATCCTAACTAAGTATCCAAGCCATTTCTTATCTTTCACATCTCTTTTTGACCATCTCCATCTAAAGAAAGAGACTGCCACACCTCTCACCAATGAAAAAGAGTATCAAAGATTCATTAGGAAGCTCCATTACCTGAATAAGATTCAACCTCCTATTAGCTTTTCCACCTCCTTGCTAAGCTGCTACATGCACAATCCACATCAGCTTTATCAAAAAGCAGCTCACAGTATTATTAACTACATCCAAAAGAATCCTTTACTTCGATTTTGGTATCTTAAGGAGAGAAAAAATTAACTCTAAGGATTCACAGACACTGATTATAATACCAATCTAAATGATCACATATCTATCAATACCTAGATCTTTTATTTTGGGCCAATACCAATATCATGATATTTTCAAAAGCAAAACTATACATCTTGGTCCTCTTGTGAATTAAAGTATTGAACCTTGGCAAAGGAAACATGTGAAGCTCTTAGGCTCAAAAGATTGATTGGAGAACTAAGATTTGGAAATGATCAACCCACCACACTGTGGTATGATAACCAAAGCAATATAAAATTGACCAAAAACCCAATGTTCCATGAAAAGATGAAGCATTTTGAAACAAATTGGCATTTCTCCAAGCAAAAGGTGGAAGATGGAATGATCAAGGTATGCTTTATTTGAACATCTCAACAACCAATAGACATATTAACAAAAGCATTGGAAAGAAGCAAGTTTGAAGATTGTAGATCAATACTTAGCCTTCAGATAGTGAGATAGAAGCTTGAATCAGAATCATAGTTAATTTCCCTTCACTTTGTAAAAACTCCTCAGCTTTTTCTGACTCTAGGAATCTTGTAGTGTGCTCCTCTAAACTTATTCACTACTGGTAGTGCATAAATGATTGACCTTATTGCTGCACCTCTCCTATTGTACTACTTACTGCAAGGTGATTAACGATGGAGCTCAATAAGATTGCACCCGACCTTGCATTAAAAGTCGAAATGTGAGATGCAGTTCATAACTGCTAGGCTGAGTCTAAGAGGGGGTGTTGTGAGCTTTTACATTATCCTCATCCCAGGTGTCGTTCTCTCCTGCAGTATCTACCTTCATCAGTTACGTTCAGCCCCGAAATCTTGGGACTTCTCGTGTATATATTCCTGTACTCGAACTTGCTGTATACTCTTCTGTTCCACGCTATACCCTTAGCTTACACTATATACTCTCTGATTGATGCAAGGCCGAGGAAGGTTGAGTGGATGCTCGTTGTTGCTGCTCAAGTTCCACGATCAAGCGTTGAAGCATCTTTTGCTCCTTTCCTAACCTGCTCCAGCTCAAGCAACAATCCGGCAAGCTCGTTTCTGTCAATCCCTCAGGACACAGCTTGGCGTGGTTGGGAGTATTCTTTGAAACTAGCAGTTCTATGACTTCTCAAGGTTGGTAATGGGCCACTGGCTAGGGAGGGAGTAAATCGAGAGAGTACATACTTGCGGCAAGTTTGAGTGAGGGATTTGGAATGGTTGCGCGATTTCTGGAGCTTGTTCAGCAACACTCGTTGTTTATCCACTGCCGTCGTTCTCTTCTCTGCCTCCACCTATTGATATCGTAACCTGTCAATGAGTACGTCTACACACTTGTGGATGGATATGTGGAGAAATCTATTTCACTAGACTGGAACTTTACTTTTCATGAATGACATACAATGAAGGTAGAACAAGAGCTCTTCTGAACGGATTTTTGAAAACAAAACAGCTGTAGAAATATGAGTTCATTCCAGACTGGTCATGTCTCTTCTAAGTATTCGAATGACTAGTGGCGACATAGTTGATATCCTCCTAGCACAGCATACCCAACCCTACAAAAGCTTACACCTTAAGAGCTGAATGTACTTGCTGAAATCTCGATTGAGCAAGGGTGAGCTCACTGCATTTCTCCAGCAGTGCTTCCTGGCATTCAACCACGTTTGCCTGCAAACTATGCACTTTTGCAGTTTCTTCCGTCAAGAAACATTGTAGTTGAAGACCTCCCATCGCTGCGAAAAAAAATAAATTCCACGGTTTGTTCTTTGCAATAAAGAAAATAAACGAGCCTCTGAGCTAAAGATTTGTAAGAACTACCACTATGCAGTGTTTTGATTGTGTATGCGGTCAACGAATGATTCGTCGCGTTTCTAATTTCCTCATTTGTATTCAAAGAAATTTGAAGAAGCATTATATAGCAGGGACAAGAAATGGCTTACCGGCAGCGTTCTCAAGGAACAAAACATCATGCAAAGCACCACATTCATGAACGCCTCCGAAGATCACGAGCCGTTGGCCGGCTTCAATCATCGTATGCATGGATCTGCCATGGGCTGTCGTATCCATTCTGACATCAGGTGGGCACGAGCGTTGTTTTGGCGAGTCCATAATCAACCACCGCTTCCACACATTGCTCTCTGTATCGAAATCACTGATCTTACATCAAGGGCACTGCTCCCAATTTTAAGAAGACTAATTGCGTCAGGGAATATCTTTCTTAAATAAAAAAATTAAATAAAAAACTAACTACAACAAGAAATATGTTTGCAGTTCAGCATAGAAATATGTGGCAGGAGGAAGAAATCACATTTCGCAGTTCAGTATAGTAATGCTATCAAGTCAATCGAAGGTACCCGTGTCGTAGACGTATGTATCATCCAAGTAAGCTTTTCCGTCGTAACCTCCATGAACAACCACATGACGACCCACAGCTGTCATGGCGTGCTGCCGTCGCGGTGTTGGTGGATCTCCATGGAAATCCACAAGTTCCCACGTCATGGACTCGATATTTAACACATGAAGGTCTTCCAGATGCTCTGCACCGTTATAACCTCCTAACACATACATCCTCTTGTCAACAATAGCGGCACCATGGCCTCTGCGTGGTGACGGTGGAATTCCTCGGTAGTCTGGAGAAGTCCATGTCATCAGATGAAGGTCCAGAAACCAAGTCTCATTCAAGTGGCCCGCACAAGAGCGGTAGCCCCCAAAGACAATCATATACCGCTGGTCCTGTGTCATGCAAGCAGTGTGATGGGAGAAGGATTCCGGTCTTGCTCCTACGCGGAGCTTCTCTGGTTGCGACCACTCGCATACCTCTAAAAGAAACAGCCAATGCAAAACATCTTTAAGTTTCTCCTTCGTGGATTCAATTCGCAACCATGAAACACACATGACAAAATATGAGCTTTTAACAGCTGGGGTGGAAGTTTTTCTCTGACTTCAGGAATTTCGTTTACAAATATTTTTAATCGGAAAGTCTGGGTGTACTAATGGAACTTACTGCCTTCGTCATGAAATGTGAGCAAAGACAAGTCGGAAAACTCGCAAGATCCGTCAAATCCTCCAAACAAAAGCATCCTATTGTTCCCGTATGAACAAGCGGTGTGGTTGCGCATTGGAGGAGGGCAAAAGCTTCCAGAGGCTATGTTGATTGTTGGTGTTTTCCAAGACATATCTCCTGCACAGACACGCCATCAATAAGATTATTTGGAAGAGTAAAAAGGCGAAACAATTGCATCAACTCAACACTGTGCTTGTGTCAACGGATGTTGTAGAAAAAGTGCATTCAATCTTGTTGTATTCTTCCCACGCAGAGGAAACCAAATCTCTGGATATTTCAGTCGATGTTTGTAACAATTTGAATTGCTTCTTACCGATGTCAAGAATGACAACATCATTGAAGGACTCACGCCCGTTGTAACCGCCAAAGATTATAATGCACGGAGGCCTGTGGGTATCCAGTCGCAAAGACACTGCTGAGTGGCCAGCTCGGGCATGTGGGTGCCATTTGTTATCCAAATTCAATGAGCTCCACCTTAATTCAGCTGAAGATACACATCAGTACACCAACCCTGATTGCTTGAGTTGATTGCGCTGAAGTGCATTTCTTGTAAGACTACATCGAGATACTTCATTCAGCTCCTACTGTAGGAAGAGGTTGCAATGTAGAATATAAGGTGAGTAGTACATCAAATTATTTGTAGGCATAACTACCATCAAGGAATCCAGAGGTCCAAGATGGAGTCCGAGCAATGGCTGCTGTTGCATCGTCCAGAATACGCGCTCGTTCACTTTCAAAACCCTCTAGCAACCGTTTCATTTCTGCTTTCACTTGTGCAGTTCCTGCAAGCTTCATCTCCAGCAAATCTATTTTTGCTTCTGCTTCTTGTACCTTTCCCTCAACTGCGTACCTCCTACAAGATCTTCATTGTTTGAGTTCTTCCACAGTAGAATACAAATATGCACAAAGATTGTACAGCATCTTCTTGCTCAGTACGAATTGATGTCGTGATCTTGAAAAGGTGGACTTAGTTCATCCGTTGTAGAAGTATATCATCATTCAATCCGGATGAGTAGACAAGGAAACATAAGCTATATTCTACATAACCTACAAATACGCGATGCTGAAACAAGAATCACAGATATGGTAATTAATTGTCCACGCAGACAACCCAACTGGGTAGAAAGAGATACCTGCAGATTTCGGTGTAGACAAGCCAACAACAGAATGTCCTCTGCATCTGCCGATAACGAAATTGCCTGAGCAGGCGTTGCATCCACACGCGGCGCACTTGCTTCGACCGCACCTCGTACAACCATGTCCTCACTGTAGTCCTCCTGCTTGCCTCCAACCACAATAAAAATTACGAATCCAGAAAACGGAATAAGCAAAACCACATTCTCAAATTTTTCAAATGTGGTATTCTACGTTGACAATCCCTGCTTGTTTGTAATATGAAACTCTAAAATCCAGCAAACATAGTCTAAATTCGTTCTCTATCGTGGAGCTTAGATTTGCATCAATTTTGTAGAGAAGTGAAACAACTTCTGAAAGAGCATTTCGAGCAGAAAATTTATTCTTAGGAGTAAAATTTTGTCTGGCAATGACGTGTTACGTTTCTAAGGTGCGTACCGAATATTCTTTGACCGATGTAAGGTGTGCGCTTCCACTCTTGTTTTTTGCATAACTTTCTTCTTCACAGCTTGAAAAGCCCATTCCTTGATCCTTCGCTCAATCTTAGATAGGAGCATCATCCGTAATGTCCGTGCTTGATTTGTTTTTACAACGAGATGCCACCATTTGAAGAGTGTTAGTCTCTTCATTCTTCGTTCCCTCCGCTTGATAAACGCCTTTAAACGAGCTGAAATAACTGCAGTGAGGTGCGTCCTTCCAAGCCATACATCCATAACTAACCTCACAAGGTATGATTGTCGAAGTTGCCCTCCTAACACCAGTGAGCACAACAATCAAAGTAATAAGTGTGAAGTTGTCCCCATACACACAGAATAGAATGAATTCACAGCAAGCATATTTTGAGTACCTAATTCGAGTTGCCTTGCTCTTTGTTTCTTGCGCACAATCAATCCATGCCAGTTTTGTAAGCAATCTCGAGCAACACGTAGGAACAAGAAAAGCTCGGCATTCAACTTCTTTTCGCGTGCCATTAGTGTATGCAGGTACAGGCCCCGCCACGCCCGTCGAAGGAGAGAAAAGTATAGCGATCGAACTGCTCTTTTCTTATTAGAATACTTCAAGGAGAGCTGGGTGCAATGGTTGTGCCAATGCACAACCACATTTCGCAGCCGATACTTAGACCAGAAGGTGGTGAAATTATGAAGTCTGTCATTGGCTTCTCGCCGGAGCATTGCTCCCCGCCACCAAACCCGTATAGCGTATAAGAGCAAGGTCCGGCTCCGGTGATGCGTGGCATACAATCTCAATCCAACTGTATGTTTGGTGCGATCACATCCTGCTACAAATGCCGTGAAGAGCTTCAACATGGTTCGAGCGTGCCACATGCGAGCCGCTCTACGCAGAGCCTACACAGAATACTAAGACCAGTTTAATGTCTAAGAACCTACACATTGTGTCATCAAAAAGAAAATAAAAGAAAAACTAGTAATTCTGAAATTTTTGGCCGGAGTCTTGTATCAGAATGCTGGGGCCATGACCTCCTGCAACAAACAGCCCCAAAAATTCCTGGACCTGATGGATGTAGAAGGGCTAAGCAACTGCTAGGAAGATTTAACACATGCAAAGCATGCGTGAGAAATCGTACCCTTTTCCTCCTAGATTTCCCGCAGAAATGACGCCAAGAACAAAGAGTAGCTTGAAGTGACTTGTTACGCGCCATGACTTGCATTTGTTCGATGAGCCGTGCGCGCATGTCACGCGCTTTAGACAACAAAATAGTCTCTTCTTTGCCTCTTTGCAGTGCTTCTTCTAATATCTTGCGGTCCTCGTGCGCGCGCGACTGATGCTTCAGAGCTTCGCTTTCTGCCTATTTTCCATATCTCTAGTACCTTAGTTAATGCCTAGTAAAGTATATCATGCACCCAGTTGGAAAGCAACCATGATTTAGAATCTAGGAGACGGTACAGTCTTGAAATTGCATCGTATAATTATTCGTCTGCATCATTTCGTGACACTTAACGGAGCTACGAAGCTGACCTGGGAGAGAAGGTGCTGGAGGTTCTGGTTACGGTTCTCAAGCTGCAGCAAAGCTGTGTTCTTTTGCCACTCCCACCGTGATGATGCTCCTCTCTGCAACGAAACGAATTCGAGTCTCTTAAAAGCTCACGAAATGAGCCATTCCTCAACCACGGTAGATTTGAAGTCATGTGCATGCACCCAAGCTATTTTGCCAGTGCTTTGAGGATGTAATAAGAGATGAAAATGAAGGTTTGAATTACCTTAGTAGCAGCTGAAAGTGTTTCGTTGAAAGGAAGTACGAAGTTCTTCACCAAACTCTCATCAGAAAGCGTAGCATGAATCGCATCTAAGACCCTGTCGTGAATCTTCTCCATTTGTTCCGTTTGCTGAACCACCTCCTACAGACAGAATTGTACAGCTACGATGTACTTGAAAAGAACTACATACGAAACAACAAGGAGGTGAAGACGTTGCATGGCCCTGCAATGCTCTAAGTTCGCGGGGCATACCTCTGCAAAGGGGAACGGATTCGGTGAGAGTGCAGCTTTGGTTCCTGTGCTTGAGAGGGCTACATCCTCGGCACGTTGTTGGGCCGTTTTAGCATTGAGATATGCTTGTTTGATTGCTATAAAGCTCCTGAGGTGATCTCGTTGGTGAGTTTGTGAGCGTAGTGCAGATCTTTCTAACATTGGTGATGCCATGGACTGACCACAAACTCAGAAATCTGAAGAATAGTCCTATTCCTTGAAGTGAATGGTTCCAATTGTAGCACTAATTGGCTTCGGACACGTCTTCGTTGCTGCAATTCTCATGAAATACTTAGAGGCTCCAAAATTCTCCGACGACTTTCACACAATTTCAGTTTCTCGCTGAAAAATATCAGTACATAATCTCCTCTGAGCCGAATATTGTTTTCAACAGTGCTTACAGAGACGAAATAATCCTAATACACAAGCTCTTCTCCAGGGCTTTGATAGCATCGTAAGTTACTTAGTTGCACATTTCTCCGAAACCCTAAATCTCCAATTAGAAGCACGTACAATTCTCTTTAGCCCTGCTTAACTCACAGAAATCACCGCAGTACTCCTGTAATGCTCATTGATTATTCCCTAAGGGTACCACCTTCCGACCGTCGCTTTCAGATCAAGAACTTTAGGAAATTCTTTCAATGAAAACGACATCATCGTGAACTGTTCATACTCACCCACTTTAGCGTGAGGCATTTTGAGCGTGAAATCGTCGATGTTAAGTTTAGCAGTGCAGCAAACCCTCATAAAATTTCCAAAGAGCACTCGACGGTGTAGATGTCGGATTGAATAGTTCACACCAACATGGCCGGAATTAAACACATAACCTACAGAATCCTCAACTCGCAACTAGCGTCGAAAGACGACTAATCTGTGCTTAATAATGATATTAAAGATACGCCATACTACTATATTGTGGCTTAACCGATGTTGCAATGCGTCACAGCTTCGCCATACTGTTTTGAGAAACCGTTGTTAGTCCGGTTGAATGGACAACCGGAGCGGTTCGCTTCATCCAGTTCCCAACCCGATCGTTCCCAAAGCTTAGTCTGAAGTCCTATACATTGAAGCAAATCCGCATCTTCGCTGAGCAGTTATCGCAACTATATCGAACATGCAAGACGAAGATTCAGTGTCAAGAGTCGTACAGATGCAGACGAGGTAAGAAATACCGAGTGATGCGCTCCAGAAAGTTCAACAACAATTGCACAGGCTTACTGAAGCAGGTCTATACATACTTGTGTCTCGGAAGTTACGCTTCTACAGGACCCCTATGTACATGTAGTGCGCTGCAATTGTGGGACAACAGTCAGTAGGTTGAACAGAAGCGGCTGCGGAATGCAGCATTTCATATTAGGACAAAGTCATGTGAAGAGGAGCTAGGATTTGATGCTATAGATGCAGTGTCCTGAGATACTGATCTTGACCATCATCTCTTTTAGAAGTTCTACTTGCGGATGCAAAAGCCCTTGGTGCCATCGACACACGGGCCGACAAAATAACCAGCAGGGTAAGGACCTGCCATGCCCAGATAATTGATGAAAAGCATGGGACACATGCTTCCAAAGTTGTTCACTTGGGCCTCGTACTGGCAGGCCTTGGCGTTGAAGGCAGCGCAACAAGCTGCAGATGCACCCTGCTCGGCGTACGCTGGGCACGCTGCTTTCACGTCTTCGTAAGAAATTTGGGAGAAGTCTGTCGAACAATACTCTGGAAACGACAAAACATCTTATCAACGCTCTTATACGTTAGCAACGAGCAATAAGCTGTGTAATCGGCACTACAATTTCAAAATATTATCTTCTACATAGACTTTCGAAGCTCTACCAGTGGACGCTTTGGAGTAGTATTCAGAATCAACTGCCGAACTCGATGTTTGTGTCATTCCGACAACCCTGTCTGCACACACAAAATCCATGATTAAGGTGCTTCATGAAATTCGCAGATAAATGACATCAATCATGGATTCGCAGATCAATGGCATTTGAGAGTAGGTAAGCCTCGGGGAGAGAGACAACAATGAAGTTACTTTCTCCAACTTTACTAATATGAATTCAAATAACTTAAGACACTAGCTCCTCGTCGCTTCATCACTCATGCACGAGCTACTAGCCAGGTAAGAGGTCAGTTACCGCATTCGGAAAAAGCTGGTAGACACAAAAGAAAAGTCGCCAGAATCGTCGCAAGCCTAAAGCGAACGTATCCCGCCATCGCCCCCACTGCAGTCCCCCTTGATCAACGTTTTGCAGGTTCAAAAAACTGAGCTATGACCACAACAACAACTCATCCTCACTCAAGTTCCACGGAGCATATGACAAAGGTGCAAAGGAACACATGCAGCACAGACGCTCAGAATTCCGAAGCGGCAGAGACTTGAACTAACCCACATGAACATCAATGAGCGACATCAAAGGCCGAGTACAAGCCTAACCTGGGTAGTAAATTGGATCAAAACCGGAAGCAGGGATTACTCAACGACAGTACACGCAGCAGGAGTCGATGCAGCTATAGCTCCAGTGTGCAGGAAATGGGAGTCGAAGGGGGCTGTGAGAGTGAACGAGGGCGGATCAGATAGGGAGTGGATAGGAGAACGAGGAACAATCGTCGCTGGCTGGAGCTCATTAAACAATCTCCACTCTTCTGCACCCACCGCCGTGTACTCGAACCCACAAACTGTGGTAGACAGTCGACGCTGCTCGCACCAACTTTTCGAGACCCAGAGATTTAATGACGTTTGTGGTGGTGTCAGGCAACGTCTGTGGAGACTAGACTCGGGATCTACTCGGAAGGGACCCTCCTTCTTTCCCCTCCCCGCGCCTCCCCTTTCTTTCTCACGCACTGCCGCTCGACGTCGCTGGCGGCGCATGGTGCCATCGGTCCGCGGCTAGAGAACCGTGCTTCTCGATTGATGCACTGGTGTCTAGATTTATACCCGTCTACTGAGTTGATATCTGCCTATAGCGTTTGTGAGAACGATGATTTCTTCACGATGCCACCGCTGTTCACGGAAGCATGTGGGTGTATATCCAATATCCACTAATTTTTTAATGTGAAGTATTAGTGTTCAAATTTTAGACTCCCATTTGGCTTAGTAAAATGATATCAGAACTTATTTCATGGATCTTTCTATTTTGTGTCGTTTTTATTTGCAAATACTATTACTTGCTACGTATTTTTTTATGATTGTTTTGTCATGTCTTTCATTGGTGGATATTTTAGATATATGTCATTAAAACCATTAATATGTAAATTTAAATTTTTCATTAATTTTTACAAATATTTTGATAAATTTATTCAGTTAAAGCTCGCTTGTTATTTAAAAAAATTACTAATGTAGGAACATTCAAAACTTTCATGAAGTCTTTTGTAATATCTCTCATAAAATTCTCTTCTGTAATTTTCATTTCGACATGTCACCACAGTTCTGATGTATTTTATTTCTTGAATGTCTTTCAACAAGACTTGTTGGAAGAAATGTGATATATTATGTCATGAAATATCATTAATCATATCTACTATTATACTTTTTGGACCATGTCATTTTTCTTTAGTAATGAAACATGGTTTTTACTATTAGTACACACTAAAGATCACATTGATTAGTCATCAATGTGACCACACACACTTTAAAATTACACAAACAGAAAAATATGATTTGCAAAGTGTCATGTCAAAAAAACTATTATTATGGTCTTTTTGATGCATTATTAATAGTTATGAAACTTTTTGTTATGAGTTTTCATTTTTAAGAATGGTTTATAGCACCATAAACAAAGGAAGAAAACATTGTACAGTTCAATTTTAATATAACAACTTCTTTTGCATATTGTGTCAATTAAAAGTAATACTACATTAAAAAGCTGTCAAGTCCAAATATAAAGGAGGAATAGTTTAAGAACACTTAATGACTTTGGGGGTAGGAATGCATGTACCAAACCAAATTGATATCAAGTTTTTTTGAAAAAATATATAGAAAAAGCCAACAGATTAGGTGATATATTTCACAAGTTTTATTTTATTTTGAATTTTAGTACCTTACAAGTATGTTTTGACAATTAATAAAAATCATTTTAACCAGTTGTAAATTAGTTCTTAACAGTTATAAGGGGTGCTAAAGGAAAAAAATGGACCAGAAAATTCGCTTTAGAGAATGCTACAATCAACAAAACCCATCCCCCTACAATTTTCTCTAAGGAATGTGACGAAATGGTTGTTCAGGAGAAAGATTTAGAGAAAGAATTATTGAATCTTATGTATGAGGTGGCTAATACTTGAGCCATGTGGTAGATCTTAAATACTTTGTGACTAATATATGGCTTGTAAATTAAAACATGATTATGTGGTAACCTATAAAACAATGACAAAGATAGATTACTGTTTGTGTATTTCTCTTTGGATTTTTGACAGTTCCCCTACTCTCTCTCCTCCCCTCCAAATTTCGCCTTTCCCTTCTCTCTACTTTTTCCTCTCTATAATAAAATAAACTCCAAAGATTAATTTCAAAGGATATTTAATATCTTTTGCAAAAAAACCTTTTTAGTAGTTTATAAGTATTTGAGCTATTTTCCAGTAAAAATATATGTAACTTGCCTCCAAGTCACATGCATAAACATTCCAGTGATATCAATATATATATATATATAATGTTCATTTTTCCTACATTACAAAGAAATTATGTTTGACAAGAGTCATGTCATCTCATTATTATGACCCACTACCATATTTTCTTACTCGTATCTTTTAACCAACACCTTAAAATGAGCTATTGTGCAATACTTTTAAGCTGATGTCAATGCAAGTTATGCTCGTGTATGCACATACCTAGATCTTTTGTTTAACCATTTTCATTATCCTTCTAAACGAAAATGTAATAAATAAATTGTTTTCGGAATCACGGGCCCTGGCTTTAGAACCTCCCACGGTTTAGAGAGTGGTTTTAGGGCGTGGTTTTGGGGTGTGCCCGGGCTGCTTCACGCAGTCGCAACCGCCGCGACCGCGAGATCCCTCGCCAGCACGGCCACGACGAGGATCGGGGAGCTCGCTGATCCAGCCTCGCGCTGCGAGCCTCTCGCAATTGGGGTCGTAAAACTCGTGATGCCTTGCTGTCCTGTTCTCCTCGACAATGTGGCTCGTCTCCAGTAGACTGCCTAAGAGGAAGCGGAGAAGTGAAATCGGCGTGGACTGTGACATCATCTCGGAGACTGTGCGATTATTCTACTGTGAGATCGACTGCAGATTGCGACACTCGCTTGCAGCAGTACAGATGGGGCTGGAGAGCGCCTGGTTCCAGCAGTGCTGGTCAATTTCTTAACAGTAGACATTCTGCTGATGGTCTTCTGTGAAAGGTGCGTCAAGCTGATTTTGTTCTTGCTAGTGCAGTTTATTCACCTGAAAGCACGTAGACTTTGCAGTCGACGGGGTACACCCTGTCAGTTTCAGAAAAAAATAGACATAACAGACCGCACAGCCGCCTGTCGCTACTGTCGGTGCTTCAGACTGCTGAATACAGAAACTGTGAATTATTAGGCTCGGTGATGCTGGTTACTCTGGGAATTGACGGGAGAAGTCCTTGAAGAGCATGCTTGATGGTTGGTGGTACTCTGCGGTGGCTACGAAAGAGCTTGAGGCTTGCAGTACTGGACATTGAAGGGTGGGATTCCGTCGATGAGGACTCGGTTAGATCGGGACGGACGTGCAAATGCTGGAGTTTTTGAGGAATTTTACCTGGTTCTTTCTGATGGTTTGAGCAATTTTAAGAGCTAGGTCCCAAGGATGTGTAAAGCATCATATGGCAGCGATGAAGCAGCAATGCTGGTTTAACTGAGTAGTCGCGTTTCTATGTGTTTCGATTTTATTGCATTTGGGGTTGGGTGATGGGGGTTTTGTTCTGCACAACGACAGCATTAAGGGCGACCCACTCACCACAAGTCAAATTCGGGTCCGTAGAAGGCTCAGAATTTTACACAGGAGGTCCTCGCAAGGACCTCGGGTTCAGCTCACTGAGCCACAGGATAAGTACCACCACCTGCACCATGTGCAAATTGCGCGGCTAATGATGAAGAGTTCTACTCGTCCAGTTTCAGCGATGTATTCAAAGTGATGGTATGGTTACCCTTTAGATTTCGTCGAACTTCTATTTGACGGGGTAATTGAGGACTTGAGCAAGCCTTAGGCGGGGAGCTTACATGTGTAGATCGTTGGAGAGGGAATGTTTAATGAAGGAGTAGGGGGGCTCAGTGTTTCCGGGTGTATTGGCTCCATTTGCAAGTACAATCAGAGCATGATGTGTCCTTCCTCAAGGACCATCCACAGAATAGCTACTTTGGGACTTTGTCCAACACAGTTGAATCTGGGGGACCCCGCGTTTGTCGACCCCGTTTCAATTTACGCAAACGCTATCGGATGATTCAAGTACACGACGAGTGCCACTGTTGCGAGCGAGTGTCATGAGCTGGAGCCTGATGTCAGTGTTGGAACACTGTGGCACGGGGAAACGGTTTTAGAGAAGTGGTCTTCTTTCGGACACGATTGGTCTGTGAACCCATTGGAGGTGGGTTGGAATTCAACATTCGAGGGAATGAGTTGTAGTCCTAGTTTCAGTTCGTTTCACAATCGTTTTGTTGGTGGTCTTGACCGGCAATAACGCAGAAGAGCCTTCATTCCTTCCATTTCACGCATTTTTAGTCTGAGTTTCTTTGTATGTACTGTTGCTCGGGACAGGAAAGGAGGATTGCAAAATTGCGGTGACAATGCAATTCCCTTAAACTTTCATGGCGACGCATAGGTCCTCGTCGGTAGGTCATCAAAAGTCTCCACAGGGAGACGGATCCATTATACTTCCGCCGAATCAGCTTGAGGTCATCAGAGCTGACAACGTACAGATACTTAGGAGTAAAAGACCAGTCAGAGTATTACTATACCAAGGTTGATACTGCAAAAAATCTTTGTGGGTTGAATAGAAAGAAGTCCTCGAAAGATGCCCTAGTGGTAAAGATCTTTGTGAACTTCAATTTACTGGAAGCAAATATGTGCTAAATATGGTATCAATGTCTGTGGGTGGTTGCAATATGGACGTGGACTGGAGCGTCTTTACTGTCGTGAGGAGTTCACAGTAGTGCTTGTCAGAGCCACCAATGTGACGATGATGCAGACGTGGCATGTCACAGTCGCCAATGTGACTGTGAACGTTAGTTATGTTATTCATCATCGATTTGGACAGGAGGGACGTTCCGAATCTAAAATGCGGGGGGAGGGCATGTATGATCTAGAAAATGGAAAGCTTTAATTGATCGCATGTCGAAGTGGGATCCTGAAGTCAAAATGCTTGGAGACACTTGAGGATGAGCAGGAATGTCAAGTCTTTTTCAACATCCAATTCCAATCTGACAATTCTTCCAAGTCTCTCATCGGCAACGTGAAGAGTTTACGCGTTCCATGATCTTGAGATAGTCATGAGCGTAGTTCTTGCTCACTGCTCTGATCATCATTCTGCAACTGCTGTACAGCAAAAACCATCCCGAAACGTTGCCCTACTTTCCAACCTCCATAGTGCTGCTTCCAAGTCTGGCGCACATGATTCCCTTGATTCTCAATGTTGAGGCTTCCTTTCAGAAGAAGATCTTTCGATATTACATGGCAGGAAAGTCGATGAGCTGATTGGAGGACGAAGTCGTCATTCGATTTCCATCCGTGCTTCCACGCTGCTCCAACTTCGCCTGTAGCAGCTCGTGTGGAAAGCGAGGATTGTATCACGGGCTGCGTTGGGTCTGGCACACTAGTCGTCCAAGAGAGACATGTCGTGTACACTATTTTTCCTCTGTATATCATGGGTGGGCTGATCGGGGTTTTCTTCCACTCCTTGTTTGAATTCAAATCTTATGAGCTCGAATTTCGATGGCATGATAATGAAGGTAGGAACAGAGGCAAGAAGTCTCTTCGTATCGGTTTATCTAATTTCCCTTATAAACAACCTGTATTTACGATTGAAAAGCAGAAGAATTGTATTTCAAAGATAGCTAACGAGCTAGAGAGCAAGCATGAGCTGTGATATGGTCATATGGGTACCTTCAGTATGTGAATTGTGCCCATCTAATGCTGTTATTATCTTGTGCTGACAGCCAAGTTGTAGTGTATGGATTATCATCACAATATAGAACGACTAGTTCGAAGTTGGAGTCTTCTTCTGACTAAACAGCGTCTCTTTGTCCTAATGGCACGCCTTTGCAACTACGCACTTGATATCCCGAAAGCTGATCAGTACAATGCAAACGCCGCACAGAGAAACTTAGTCTGATCTGGGATCCCAAAGCCTTTTGTATTAACTACCTACAGCAGGAAATGACATGTTAAACCGTTCGCAGAGTTTCTCGCCGTGGACTCGAGAATACAGAAGTTACAGGCTCGAGCGGAAATTAGTTCCAGAGATGCTCTTTAACGACGATTCATCACATTTCTACAGCGAATGTAAGTCTTATCACCTCATGAATGCGAGACCCGCAGAATCGAGCAGCGCTTCACTTATCAAAAACTTGTGGCGATGGTTCGTTGGCGTCGTCGCCGTCGGACGAACGAACGAACGAACTCGTCGGAACCGCTACGTCGACGAAGCTGTTCGGTCGTCCAAAACAGTACGCACATGCCATCACGCCACTACAACACCACCACAGTAAGTAAGTAAATAAATAAAGATGTGACTTTGATCTTGCTGCAAGCAAAAATAAAATTTTAAAAATATTGAAAGATATTACTAAAAAAAAGAATGAAAGAATTTGTAAATTTTCTTATTTAACTGGATGTATATAGGATATATATTTATAATGAAGCTAATGTTATATAACATCTCAAGTTTTATCTATTTAAATAATATTTTTGTTATTCTACTTAAATAAATATATATATATATATATATATATATATATAATCAATCAATCAATCAATCAGTCTTTTATTTTGATTTAAAAATATTTGACATGAATTTGTACATAGATATATTATGCTTGTCACCAACATTGTATTTTTAGTCCTCTTATATTCTTGTAGAATATTTTAATAATTTTTTGGGAGAAATTTGATAAGAGGTTTTAAAAAATAAAGTCTAATTAGGAAGTTTATCTATAAGTTTATTTATTAATTTGGCTAGCTAGCCTTGTCAAGAAGCTTTTAAAACAAGCTTTTCTAGTAACTTAATTGCCAAACAATTTTTAAAAAGCTTATTTGAAAATTTCCTTGAAAAAATTCTAGATAAGAATTTTTAATTTTTGAGTAACATAAATTAAAATAGGATTTTTTAATATTTTTATATTTTATGAAATTTTATTTTGTTATTAATATTTCAATTATCTTATATTACATCTATAATAATTGAATTAGTGCATCATATTCTAATCTTATTATCCATTGATGTTTTTATTTTTTTTTATTTTTTTATTTTTTTTCATATAATTGTTTTTTGTAATGGAAATATTTATACAATATTTATACATAATGATAGTATAATACAAACCTTTAATATCATATATTTGTAATATATATTTAAATAAATAAATATAAATATAATATAATTTTTAATAAGATTTAGATGATTAGTATCACATTATGTTTAGACTATACTAAACATGATTAGTATAGTCTAATAGAGGTATAAATTACATAATGACTATCATGTTATTTTATCATTTATTATATATTGTCAAAAAAATTATATTTATTAATTAATTATATATACATATATATAGGATGGTGGATATACATCACTCTTTTCAAACCAAGATTTGTTCTATGGTGCTGGCATAGACAACAATGTTAGTATGAGCTTATATGAATGTAATTGAGAAGTTTAGAATTAATTCTCATATGCATTAGAAGTGAGAGTTGGTCTTTTGAGTGGTTATATGATGTAAACTACATACATATTCACAATGGCGTAGCAGAGGCTGCAACAAAGAATAAAAGAGTTTTTTTAACATTGTGGTTTTTATTACTAATGTTGCTTCAATGGATTTCTACTCACAATGAGCCACATTGAAACTAACATCTTTGAAGAGCCATATGTTATATCTTTAAAGAATTGCCTCTTCAAGTATTTATAAAAGCATTAATTATATGGTGATTGTAAATAAGAATTGAAAGCCTTATTCTTCTTTAAAATCTCTTTTTTACTAACTCAAGGAATATAAAGTATCAGCTACAATTTAAGTAATATTTATTCTTGTCTAAATATAGAATATAATTTTGTCTATTTATTATGACATTTGTTGATATATACATCATATTGTTGTTGTCATATAGTGTGAATTATAGCTCGGAATTATGTCAGGCATCTAGATGTGGAAGAAATTTATTTGAAGCCTAAATTTCTTAATATAATCTAAAAAAATAAAATGATGTGTTAAAAAACTCCCCTCTTGACATCCTTGATCCAATTAGAAATCTTAAATCAAATAATCATAATTCCTATTAACATTGAATATTAAATCATATCAATCTTAAATCTCACCTTCTACCAACCCTAAACAACCTAAAGAAAATCCTAAGCAAAGCTTAACAAATTCTAATAAACCTTTAAAAAAATCCTAAAAAAATCTTTAAAAAAATTCTATCACAATTCTAAAAAATTTCTAAAAAAACCTAAGTATTTTTTTCTTAATTTGTAGTGCATATTTATTTTCTTTATTATTTATAATAATTATTTGATTGTTAGCTTCAATTGTTTCCACATTTAAAGATTTGGTTTTTTTCTGAAATGTATATTATTTTTCTTGACCTCTCTTTGAATTACTCTAGGTTTTTGTATTTTTTGTGTATTTCTAATACTATAAGTGAATTTTGATGGAGATATTTTTGGTGTAGAGAATAGTGGGTTGGAAATTGGTTACAAATCATATAAAATTTTATAAATTTGGTGCTTAGGATTTGTATTTTAGGCTACAAATATATCATTAAATAAACCTAAGTTTTCACAGTTTGTAGTAATGTTTGCATTGTAGAAACACTTAGTACTTGGGATTTGTGTTTAAGCTTTTCAATTCTTTGTAATTGCAATTGCTAGATTGAATTTGGCATAGATTGACAATTAATTTGCATAACAATGTTGAAATGTGCCTTAATTTGTCTTTAGTTTTATGTTTTTGTAATTGAGGTGCTGAGATCTTCTAACATGACAACCCAAATAAACAAGAAGGAAAAAGATGAAATCTTAAAAATGTGGATAAGTTTGTTCCTTTCAAATTTTAAATTTTTATTTTATAGAATTTTAGATTTTAAGTTTTTGTTTTTATATTTCAAATTTTAGACATATTTTTTCTTTTAAGATTTAAGATTTAAGATTTTAAGTATTTTTTTAGAATTTATAAATTTAATTTTTTATTTTTAAATTAGAATTTTAAACAAGCTTAATTTTTATAATTTTTTTTCTAATTTTTGATTTCTAATAATATTTTTTATTTTTATTTTAAAAAAAATTAATAATTAAAATTTTAGATTTTAATTTTTTAATTTTTTAAAAAATAAATTAAAAAATATATCTTTAGATAAAATTCCTATTATCTCTTGTTTTGCCATTATAATTAATTTTTATTATTATTATAACACTTACTTAATATTAATATAATTGATTATAGCTTAGTTAAGAAGATAGAATACAATCTTCTACAAGTAAAAGTTGCAATATTTGTATTAATTTGCAAACTTGTAAGTTAGTACTTTATATTTCATAAAAATTTATGAAATTTATGGATTTAGTAATTTACATAATAAACCATGTTGTGTAGTATATAACAATTTAACTATAGAATTTTACTTAAAGTTTATAAATTTATATATTTGACAATATTTTAAGTACAAGGTTCTTTTCTAGATTAAAATATAAATAGGCAATATGGTTTGTAAGCCTCAGCATAATAAATGCTACTTGAGAAGAAAAGCTTACATTCTTGAAGCACATATCCATGTGGATCATCTCACATTGTTAGAGCTTAAGTGCAACTAAGAATTACAAATTAATATTTGTGTACATATTTTTATATTTTCTTTCACTTCTATGTAAGTTCAAAACATTGAATTGCTTAATTTTTGCAAGCCTATGTCTACAATTTGGCAAATGAATTGTAAAATCAACAAGATTTGCATCCACATTGTAATATGAAGCATTTGGCAACCTATTGAAAAATACTTGGTAAATATAACCATTGTATGAATCATTTTGACCATGTTGCCAACCACCTTGTTGTCAATCCAAATAAACAAATAAACATTGTTCTAATAGCAAATTGCTTATGTAATGTATCACACTATCCACACATGTATAATGCACCAACAAAGGATGAAGTTGTAATGTTTTTTTCTAGAAAGGTGGACAAAATAGGTAACTGTGATGTAATTATTAAGTGCAGTAATGCTCATGGTATTCAATTTATGATTGCTCTAGCTCCTGCATATGATCTACTTCAATATCCTCTTTTCTTTCTAAAGGGTAATGATAGATGGATTGATAACATTCAAAAAGTTGTTGGACATTATTGAGTTTCAATATGTGCTTATTATGCATATCAATTGCATATTTGTCTACAAGTAATAATGCTTTAATAGGAAGGTTTTTTCTTTTAATAATACACTGCTAATATAGTTGCTAAATCTTAACAAAATAATCTTCACTTTATAATTTTAAACCAAAACAAACTCGGATCTAAGTTTTACAGTGGATTAGCAAAAATATCTTAAGTTGCATTGTTCTTCTTGCAACTATTCTAAACTTACCTCAGTTCATGCAACAAACATATCAAGATGCTATGGCAATTTTTCATTTAAAGAGAATTTGTGATGTTTTTATTACATTCACATGTAATTTAAAATAGCTTAAGGTAACCAATAAGCTATGGAAGGTTAAGATAACCAAACTACAATTAACCAATTAAATTTCATTACATGTATATTCAACATGAAGGCAAGATTATTCCTTAAAGGATTGAGAAAAAATAAATGATATGTACATATATTTGTACAAGATTTCTAATTCACTATTTAACCATTGATCCACTCGGATTTTTTAAAATATTTTTTTAATATATATTTTTTTCTTTTTATAATTGTAATAATAATTTTTTTTACAATTTAGAGACTTATTTTGTAAGTTTCAAGGTCAGAAAGTTTCTATATAACATTCACTGTTGGCTCTATTATTCTAGTCAATATTTCTCTCATATTTTGATCTTGGTTCAAGACTTTTTGGTTTTATTGTACTTAGAAATCGTGTTTTTTAATTTATTGCAATATATATGTATGTATATATGTATATATATATATATATATATATATATAACTTTTTTTTAGTTATGAGTTACATGTACGTTACATATTATTGATAAATTTATTCAAATTTATGTCCCTAATAATAACAAGAATTGGATATAAAAAGCTAATTGTCCAAAAAAATTTATGTTTTGTAATATATATATATATATATATATATACATACATACATAAATACATATGTACATACTTCCTTCCTTCCTTACTTACTTACTTAGTCCTTCTTATTTAATTTTTCTTAAAAAAATTAAGAAAAAAAAAATTATTTTTATAATGATATATAATTATATGATCATTAAATCATATATTTAACAATAGAGATATATGGTTAACTGAAAGGATTGCACTCTATGAAAAAAAATTAAATGAATAATTTTTTAGAATGATGTTTTATTATCATTAGTGGAAATAAATCATAATATATTACATTATCAAAATAAAGTATGCAGCTACATATACACACACAATACTAGAAACTATTTTACTTTTTTTTGATACGGCACATGCATTTTATTAAAAATTTCCACTGAAAATTATTCTCGAAATCCATGCAATGCATAGTATTTGGGTAGAGAAATTCACGAAGAACATATATTCAATAAATGTTGATTAGAACGTGGGAGTGAGTGGAGAGGAGCAGAAAGGGGCCACCAACACAGGATGTGACGGAGTCCACGCTGTGAAGGCACATTAGCACCCGGCCCAGCCCGGTCCCATCCCATCCACATTCGCATTCTCCATCAGCAACAGGCCACGTCACAACGGGTACCGCAAACATACCGGGACCCGGCCCAGCCCGGCCGCGCAGGGGGGCGGAGAAGCGGGGCCCCTCGACGTCACACGGCGCAGCAGCAGCAGCAGCGGGAGTGAGGGAGGGAGAGCCACAATCCGACTCTGCAGACCAGACCAGAGCCCGAACAAACTGAAGCAACGAACCCCAAAAGGGAATTTCACGCAGATTTGAAGCGGATGGCAACATCACTCCAGGCCGAGTTTATGACGCCACCACCTCCAATTGCAACCCTCCAATCTCTGCTCCACCTCCGTGCCTTCCTCCCCCTTAGGGTTGTCTCCTTGGAATCGGAACTGAACTCTCGCATCTGATGGTGGCAATTGGGTCATCACTTTGTTGCCGCTTCACTTGCGTATCGGTATGCCAGGATGTCGTGCCCTTTCGAGGATTGTCGGGCGCTATGAAGGGTTTTGGTGTCAGATACGATTTGGGGAGTGAATCTAAAATTGTGGGTTGCGTGGAGGTGAGGTGAGCGCTTGGTTGTTGTGGGGGCTGAGAGGTGGGCGCTGTTTGCGGTGGCGTGCGCGCAAGGTTTTCGAGGAGGTGAAGGGCTCTGGCGTTGTGGCGATGTGATTTTGATGGTGGGGGAATTGGAGATGGGCGGGGTGGTAGGGTTTGTGTGAGCGGGGTTTTAGTGAATGCGAAGCTGGTGAAGGAGTTGCGGAGCGGAATGCTGCTGTTCAATTGCTGGAATTCGTCGTGGATTCATACCATTCGAATAAGCCTTCGTGACACTTTTGTGGTTACTACATGTGCGGGGTCGACATTTGGATTTATGACTAGGTTAGTGATCGTTGCGATTCTGTAGTTAGTTGTCGTTGTAATAGGTGAAGTCTGGTATCATTTGCCGTCCTTTTCATGATCGGGAACTTTAGGGTAGACAGGAGACGTAGAAGCTGGAAATTATGCACCTAAATGGGCAGTGAGTCCGACAACTGTTCATCAGAGTAAATTGACAGGTTGTGGCGAGTTGAGTATTGGTTGAGACATATGCAACGTTGTTCTTATGGACAATGAATAGAACAATGTATATGTAAAATTCAATTTGGAGAAGACATCAATTAAGCCTGTGAATGACGTCGTTCATGACCTTCCGATATTTGGCCTAAGGTTGGTGATGTAGAAGAACAATTTAGATGAGCATTGTAGAGGAATTATGAGGCACGGTGATCATTGGAAGGTTTTTGAGATGGCACGTTCTCTATGATTTCGAGAGACTTTCGTGTTCGACTTTGAGGCAGACTTCCCGATGCACACATGCATTGTCAAGCGGGGTCCAATTTTCACAATGAAGTGGCAGCTTGTGGTGAATGTTGCATATTTTCACGTTCAGGTTTGGCTTGAGATGTACTGTGGACAAATGCATAAATGTCGAAACCAGTAATGCCAACGGAAGTTTGGGCTGTGATCAGCTCAAAGGTTGGATGTTTTCGACAGCCATTTTGTGTGTTTGTGCATAATTTATGATACTCTTTATTCTTTGGCGTCGGGTGCAGGGTATGGACGTCATACACGTGTTGACGCCGGGGGTTGTGCTCAAATACAAATTCGACGTTTCATAATCGATTTGGCCACGTCCTCCAGGAGAATATTTTCAACTGTGAAGAATGCGCTAATAGCAGGAGAGGAGTTGCTGTTTTCATGTAGGTTTAAGTGTTGGTGCGGAGGAGGATGAAGCAGCCGACCGAAGAAATGGAAGGAAATCTTACTTTCTGTGATTACAATGGTTTGAATGATCGGTATGTATTGTAGGTTGCTCGAGGGGTTGTGAAGGGCAAATACTTTGGTATCATTATAGAGATGAAAGTGCCTTTTTTCTTTGAAATTGTTCACCAACGTAGAGAATGAATTTTGAGGTTATTGCCAATGTAGGTAGCAATTATTCTTTTTTCAGTAAAAGCAGACACTATTTACCATATTCCATATATGAAAGGGGTTGTGTCTACATTAGTCGCTTTAAACATTCAATGGTTCATATTTAGGTGATTGTCTGACTTGGTGGTTTTTTTGAGAGTAGGCACTCAGTGTTTGTTTGTGACTGTCGTCTCGTTCTGCAGGTATCTTAGTGCATGCGAAAGACATGGCACAGTCCCTCATGGTGCAATATCTGCTGCTTTCGACAAGGTGAACTTGCGTGTATAATGTTTTTCCTAGTCCGTAGCTTTGTTTTGGTGCTCTAGGTTTATCAAGGTTTTGTATTTTCAGCAGTAGAAGCTTTTCTAGATGTAGGCAGTTGTGTATATCTTCATTCCTAAGTTTCTCAAAAGGATAAACACGTTGATCGTCATATTTTTTGGGCATCACTTTCTTGCAGCTCATTTCGGCTTGGAAGTTTTAAGAGTAGTATCTTTTCCCATTTTAGTGTTGTACTTCTACTACTTGTGTTTGATTACGTTGGTAGATCATAATCGAAGTCAGGTTTAAACATATCAACTGCTGATTGCAAGGATGGGTATCGAATTACTTTCATGATCAGAATGTGCGGTTTTTGTTTGTGTTGATTCTTCTGAAACTTTTGACGTAAACCTAATAGACGAATTCTATCCATACTGATTGCCAGGTTCGTTCTCAGCATGCGAAGAAGGAAAAACAAACTCTTGAACTTCTATTGGATCAAATTCCGGAGACTGATATGGAACCTCTTATTGAGATGTTGTCAGCAGTTGAAAGTTCAGATTTAGACGCAGTTGATGTTGTCTTTAGCAACACAGTATCGAATCTGAGATGGCCACTTTTAGTCCAAATTTTGCGATCTGCGGGCTCCAAGCTTCGCATGGCAGACTTGAGAGACAACGTTCTTGGACGAGAGGCTGTGAGGTAGGTGACTTTGTGTGTGGTATGGTTAAGTGTATCCTCTCACTATCGGTAAACTGTCAAATGATTGGTTTTCTACGGTTTGTACATGAGGAAACGGTAGTACATGCAAAAAAATAAAAAATAAAAAATAAAAAATAAAAAAACTTAGACGTTTGCTGTATTTTGATACATACGTTACTTGTTTGTTACAGAGAGTTATTTCAAGGTGGTTTCAACTGTCAGAGTTTGGATCTTAGTTTCTCACGCATTCGGAAACTGGAGATGTTGGGATACTTTCCCAACTTACACACCCTAAAGCTTGACTACTGCTTCCCAGTTACTTGCTTACCTCTGGGGTGCTTTAGTGCTATGCCTAAGCTGACGAAGCTTTCCATGTGTGGCACTAAAGTTATGAACCTGTGGACGACAAGTGCAGCTTTACGGAAGCTTTCAGCTTTGAGGGAGCTTCGCTTTCAAAAGTGTTTATATTGTCAAGGGACAGGCCAGTGCGCAGCTTTGGCAGCTTGTCTGCAAAGTGATGGAGTTAGTTGGCGGGAGGGGCGCTTATACCAGGTGTGATGTTTATATTGTGAAATTCCATTTTTTTGTACTGTTGTTAGAGCAGGTCTGTCAGTGTTATGTTTGCTTCTTGGTGGTGTTGTTTTATATTAGGTCCAATCGATCGTTTCTAGTATAGTTGCCAAGGATGGATTTAGTGCATTATCATTCAACAGGTATCAGATATTTGCGAGACGAGGCTGAAGTTTTGTCTGTATGGACAGGGTGATGCGGAGAGAACTCAGCCTAGGCAGTGGGCGCCACCTCCTGCAAGGGGTGGAGAGGAGTACGAGTCTCATGGTTCTGCTCCCTCTGACTTTTCAGGAAGTGAAGATGATTCAGAGCACCTATTCACAGATGCAGAATCAGAAGACAGTCATT
This sequence comes from Physcomitrellopsis africana, assembly GCA_036785485.1. Classification (NCBI taxonomy): domain Eukaryota; kingdom Viridiplantae; phylum Streptophyta; class Bryopsida; order Funariales; family Funariaceae; genus Physcomitrellopsis; species Physcomitrellopsis africana. Next base: position 140,280 of record JAWRVF010000574.1, read on the forward strand.
TATCTGGCAACTCAAGTGGAGAATCTGTAGAAGACAGCGATGTTGAGCAGGTTAGGTTTCAATCTTTGGAGAGAATTGTACTTTTTATGATTTCAGGTAGCTAGTATCTTTTGTGAAATATTTTCTACTGAAAGATTCGCTTGAGGTGCATGGTTTTCATTTTCGCGTTGGATGTACTTTCAGGCTGTACCAAGTGAGAGCCAGGACATGGACGTTGTCAGAGAGGGTAATCCGAACTACCACAATCTTATTAGAGAGATTAGTGAAGATCGAGGTGACCCGTATAGTGGAAACACCATCGCAGATGAAGATCTTCGTTCAGTCTCTGAACAGCTTGTGACATTCTTAAGTGAGGATGACGGAGGCAACTTCGATAGACATTCGATTTTAGACCTTATTAATATGGATGATTCTAGTATTCTACCAGAGTCTGTGGCTTCAATTGAGGGAATCTTATCTAATGCTTCTGGCCGAAGACGAGGGGATTTGGAAACTGATGACTCTGACATAACAATGTTGGAAGCACTTGAGAGAGTAATTGCCACAAGGACCAACAATTCCTCTAGAGAAGCAGCTGCCTTTATTCAAGAGTCCAACCGGAGGAGCACTTTCAGACTAAGTGACGGCGGTGGCGAAGGGGCTAGTGAACGTGGAGCGGAAAGCTCTGGAGAAGATGGGGAGGAGCCCTGTCCTATAACCACTCCAGCATCAAATCTTGCATGGGCCTTGCATGGTGCCCGTCATGCATCACCTATCTGCTGTGAGAAGGGGTACCGAGAGTTTATGATTACAATGCTGCCAGCACTTCAAGTCCTAGATAATGTGGCCATAATGGATAGCGAAAGAGAAAGAGCTCGTTGCGTCTTTGAGGAGCGGTTTGAGCCATTAGCCAATGGTCGTAGGGTGAAGGAGAATATTCTCAAGGTATACTTACACAGAAGTATGAGGGAAGAATTCAGTAAGAACATCAGAGCTTTCTAACACTTGAGTTAGTGATTCCTGGTTTATTTCGATACTGAGTTCTTTAGTAACTGTGCAGGTTATCAAGCGGCGGGAAACAGGTGGTTTTGATGTTCGAGCTCCTTGTGATAGCAGGTCAGGATACATTGACGATAAGAGGAGTCCTGCTGAATACATTCGGTCTTTGTCTGCTGCCAAAATGGGAACTAGTGCATGGCCGGCAACCGAGTCCTTATGCCGTTCTAAGAAACCAAATTTATATGGTGGTAGACGATGTCGACCACGCCAGTTTGAGTATCATCCCACAGAACCAAGCTATATGGTTTTTGGAACTGTTCAGGGAGAGGTGGTGGTTATTAATCACGAGAGCGATAAGGTGGTGGGATATGTACAATCGATTGGTGCTCCACACAGTATTCTAGGACTCTGTTGGTTAAACAAAGACCCAAATAAGGTACAATAGAAGCTTGTATGTTCTCCTGTTTTCCCAAGTATCCTATTTCTGTCTTTTCTAAAGCTTAAATCCAATTTTACTGAAAACGCTTGTTCCTCTCATCACATTGTGCAGCTGATTGCTGGATCAGAGAACGGATGCCTTCAACTCTACGATGTAAACCACATGCGAGCCTCTATGATATCGGCTAATAGACGGAATGCGTCTTCGAGTGCTTCTAGTAGATATCAATCTCAGGGAAGTGGAGGTTCGGGTCTACAATCTGTATCTGGGAGCTTTGGCAGCAGAAGTGTGAGGAGCCCCACAATCTACACATATGATGCTTTTGAGCAGTTTACATCTGTTCACATAAACTCAACAGATGATTATTTTGTAGCAAGTGGATATTCCAATCATGTGGGTCTTTATGATCTTCGCACTGGCACACAATTGCAAATCTTTCGTGATCTTCATAAAGAGCATATCAATGTGGTGAAGTTTGCGAATTATTCCCCTCAGATATTTGCTACTTCATCATTTGACAAGGAGGTTAAGATGTGGGATTTAAGACAGAAAGTTACACAGCCTCTATACACTGTTAGGAGCAATCGAGGCAATGTTATGGTTTGTTTTTCTCGTGACGATCATTATCTGCTTTCGTCAGCTGTTGATAATGAGGTAAGTATGCTGATTACAGCCTATCCTCTCGTTTGCATTGTTATTGACAATTTCTTAACGATGTTCCTTGTTTTCGCTGGAATAATATTTCGAGGTACTCTGGTTGCTTTTTAATTTGTGCTGGTAGTTGGTTGTTGGTCAATCTAAATTTTGAAATTATTACTGATGAAGTCATCTGGTTTTCAAATATGTTCCTGAATGTTGAGGTCTGCTTGGTCAATGTTGCAACTTTTTGTACTCTAGCATGTGCTCCAATTTTTCCAAGGTGCTAAGTATGTTAATCTTCAAAGATGAGGGTAACAAAAGTTTGAGTAGATAACACGAACTTTCTAAGTAGTACTGTGAGTATTTGGAGCACTCACGTTGAGTGATCTGATGTCTCAGGTAAGGCAACATTTGGCAGTAGATGGGAGACTTCACATGAAGTTTGATATAACTCCCAAGGGAAGCAATCAAAATTACACTCGCTCTTACTATCTCAATGGTCGCGACTACATCATTAGTGGCAGTTGCGAAGAAAATGTGGTTCGTGTTTGTTGTGCTCAAACGGGCCGTCGGCTTCGAGATTTAGCAGTGGAGGTGATAATGTTTTTCAGTCTGATACTATCTACAAATTCTAGGATTTAAAATGAGAATGAATTGCAAAAGTTGGCGTATATTGAATACCCTCGTTAATTGATTTGGTCCTCTTATGTTTGCAACCTTACATCCTTGTTATTTTGATTAATCGTGCAATTCATGATTCCAAAATTATCAGACTTTTTACAGAAGTTACGCGATCTTCAAGTTCAGCGCTGATTTTTGTGTTTTTTGCATTAGGGTCGAGGTTTGAGAAACTCTTCGTATGTACAATCACTGCGAGGTGATCCTTTCAAGGTGAGCATAAATGTTTGCTGTGTTTCTTGTACTTAAATAGTTTGATACCAGCAATTTCTATAGCAGCTCTAATTGCCTCTTGGTTTTAGAAAAAGTTTTCTCAAATCATATGTGAAACGAGCCAAACTAGCGAAGACAATTACATGCTCAGAATTTGATTGATGAATTACAGGATTTTCCATTGAATAGTCATCCTTAAAGAGGTAACACTTGCATCTTCTCTATTGAACGTGTGTGGAGCTACCATGACCAAATTTTTCACGTGAATATAATTGCAGGATTTTCACTTTTGTATGCTTGTGGCTTATAATCATCCACATTCAAGATCAGAAATTGTCAAGGTACTGTTGTATAGCCTATATCAAAGATTTACAGTGGGTTTGAATCTGAAATTTTTCACTAGTTTGGACCGAATTTATCCTCAATTATTACTCTAGTTGAAATTTATATGCGATGTTGAATCGTCTACATAAGTTGGTGATATGTAGCAACTGAAGTTTCACCCAAAAGTGGACGCTCAAGTGCTCTACAGTTCACACCATCTATATATCCACATTAATGCAAGGTTCCAGTGTAGTGTAGGCAATCATCAGCTCCTTCATTTTGATATCATGCTGTAACATGCTGTCCAAATTTGGTTCGATATGTTGTATGTGTAGTATTCTTCACATTCACTGTTTTCCTTCGTGCTCAGGTTAATTTGCTTGGAGGCGAATTTCAAGGAGAAGAACATGAAGCTCAATCTCAATGTATGCCTCTCACTGGAATGGGTGCTTGACGAACGATTGCATCCAATCTTGCACTTTGTCGTGGTCACAATATCGTGCATTCTGTACATATACTTAAGGATAGGCCCTAAATCCTTAAAGCGGAGCGGATTGTGCTCTTTAGTTCAGATGAGCAGCGGTATACATGGAAGTTGCACCGAGCCTTCTGTTCCGCAATATTTCACGATCTACTCATTCATCACAATTGATGCTAGGTACAAGCCAAATGTTATTGTAGAAGGTGGTTGGTAATCCCACTTGGTGAACTATTTTTCTTCTGTAACACTAAGTCATTAAAAATCATTACATTTTTCATTTTTTGTCCGTGGATGGACATTATTCGGTCCACTTAATGCTCAACTGGATTTACGTATTCCTTGTCAATCATGAAAATGTTGATTGAATTCTCACAGATTGAATCTTATTATTGCGCCGAGTGCAAATTCGACCTGCTCTAAATGCAATAAACCAGGACAGAAGAATAGCATCGTCAGGAAGAACTGTTCACGACGAACCTGCATTTTTGTGTGTATTGACTTCTCTTAAATAATTTGCACCTCACTTAAGGTCTTTGTTCTCAAGCTATTTGTAGGCATATAATGTTTCAAAAAACCTCATGTTTCTGGAGCCTAGAAGAGTCTAATATATTGTAACTCTCCATTTGTAAGTGCTAATTGTGGTCATTGGATAAATGCAGAAGATTGCTACTGTTATCTACTCTTCTGCTCTACTCGTTTTGTTACAGAAGGCAAGCAACAAGTGTTTGAATTTGAAAGGAGAGCTAACTTAGGTGGGGGTTCTAAAATTTGATGGTATTAAATAGAAGCAAGTTTGGTCTATATTTGCATTGGTTCTGAGCAATGCAAATATAGCCACATACATATTAAATGGAGTAGATGTGCTATCTTGTGCTATTTCAAAGAACTTACTCAAACATAATCTATTATCACAAAATTGATAAGATAAATGAAAAGGTATTTATATTAGAAAACTTCTTCTTGCAACTTGTTTGACTATATTTCTTCAACTTCTTACAAGAATAGAAAGACTCTTTTTGCCTAATTATATTTAGGTTTTTAGTAATTGACTATTTATTGTTGGTTGTGGTAATCTTTGAGTGGTTGTGTTAAATACTTTAATATCAAGGGATTCAAAAAGAACTAAATTTATGTTATATTGATGAAGTAGGTTGCAAATTTTTAAAGATTCCAACATGGTGTGTCTAAATTAGAAATGATTTTTTTTATTATTTATTTTTTTTGTTTTTTTTTTTTACTCTTGATAATTACATAAGTTTAAAAGATTGAATAGGTTATATTTGTTCTAAGAACAAATATAGAATGACTCGTCTATGTAAAATAAGTTAAGTTCTTCAACACATGTAATGTTTATTTATAAATAACTATCCAAGAAACCAAAACTTCATTTCAAATAGATAGATTGTAGGTTGGCTAGGTAATCCATTAAGTCTTGGAATCCATTAGTGAACTAAAATATCTATGCATACAAAGATGCTATTCATCAAACAAAAATACACAAATTTATATAAAAATATATAAGAATGATTATTTTATATATATATATATATATATATATATATTTTTTAGTTAATAATATGATATTTTTAATAAGCTAGGAATACACTACATATATAAGATAATAATAAATATAAGTAAATTGGAAGAATTTTTCTTTCATAATCATATCCAATCTTTTGGAATAAGAATTGATATAAGCAACATCAAATATGTTATGTATTAACCACATTGATATTAATTATACAATAATATAGTATTTGTATTATTTCTCTTTTTACATACATATATAGAAGACCATATAATTATATTGGAGAATCTTTATAACTAAGGTTAATATGCTCTATTATAAATATAATTATATTCCAAAGTATAATACTAAAGAATATGTCACGGATGTAAAATATAGACTGGAAGTCTAAACAAGAAGTTCAAGAGGAACTGACAAGAATTAGATTAATCAGATGAGTATAAGAAACAACACCAGAGAGGTGAGTTAGAGCTCCAAGAAATGTGTTGTCGAGACTGAAGAACTCTTCAGTCTTGATTCCAATATATACTCTTATTTAGGAAGCTTCTCAAGCAACTTTTACCAATTAGGAAGATACTAGAAGATTTTGAGAGGTTCTACAGAGTTCTAAGAATGTTCTAGAAGGTTCTGACAAGTATGTCTTTGACATCACCTCTTCCTCTAGCTTCAAGGTCTCCGAGAAGCCATTTGAGACGTATGCTCACAAATATAGAAAATCAAAGATTTGGCGCATAGTCTCTACAATATATTCCAGTTGTCATTCACGAGGCAGACGATTCACAGATCCTTGTAGCCATTGGTAATGACCAACACCTTCTACTTGAGACCATGCTTGAACTTCTGTGTTTTCATTATAGAAGCGGCTTAAAAATATTGTTTCGACACTACCTTCATGAGTTGGTTCAGCTTCAAAGACAACCACGAGTGACGTACTACTTGGTATTCTTTGACATCTTCTTGGTTCTTCCAATTCTTCACCTTGAGGTTGACGCCGTGAGCTACTTGGTTGAGATGGCATCACTAGTGCAGTATCCTCATTTCCATTAGCTATATCTAAATACATTCTGAAATTATATATCTTGAAACTACAAGAAAATAAAACACAATAAGTTATATTTTGATAAGACCTAGATCCTACTTATATATTTCTTTAGAGAAGGCTTCATCTTTACATTTTGTCAGTGGCCAACTTTTGGTTTATCAAGATATCGTCGATGAAATTCCTGCACCTTTTGCGCCGCATTTGTTACATTTTCTGCTGGCTCCCAAGTCCACTCGTTTATATCATAGCCATGCCATTGAATTAAATATTCCAACTTTTCCCGTCTCCGTCGCGAATCAAGGACTTGTTCCACCTCATATTCCATGTGGTCCTCAATTTCAACACAAGGTGGTGGTAGCTGTATCTGTCTTGGTAAAGTTGATTCACTATAAGCTTCTAGAAGAGAAATATGAAAGACTGGATGTACCTTCATGGATGTGGATAGTTTCAACCGATAAGCCACCGGATTGATTTGCTCCTAAATGCAGAATGGTCCCAACCTCCTATAATCCAACTTATCACAAGGTCAAGTGGTCTTAATGTTTCGTCGTAAGAACCAAACCTTATCTCCAATTTGAAAAGCAGGAGAATCCTTCCGAAATTTGTTTGTAGAAGCTTTGTACGAGTCTTGAGGTACTTGTAACTGAAGCTTTAAGGTGGTCTGGATCTCCCTTAAATGCTTTGCAAGATCTTCAGCTACTAGATTTTTATCTTTGGATTTATCCAACAAATCGAGTTTTGGATGATATCCATAATTTGCAAAGAAAGGTGTTTATTGGATTGAGGCATGGACTGAATTGTTGTATGCAAACTCCGCCAATGGTAGATATGTAGTCCAATCATCTTATTGATAATTGATTATACATTGTAGATATTGCTCCAAGACTAGGTTAACTTGCTCTGTTTGACCATCGATTTGAATATGGAAGGTAGAAGAGAGTTTAATATCTACCCTCAATATGCCAAAAAGCAACCTCCAAAACTTCAATATAAATTGAGGCCCTTAGTTCGAAATAATGTCATATGGTAAACTATGATACCGATATATATTGTCAACAAACAATCTTGTTGTTTCTTCACCAGAAGTTGTCTTTCTGCATGGAATAAAATGTGTCATCTTTGTAAACCGATCTACCACCACATAGATAGCATCAAATGTTGCAGAAGGTAGCAAATCTGTGATGGAATCCATAGACACTGGAGACCACGGTGTCGTGATATTATATGACTATTAGGTGAAAGAATGTAGAAATAGTATATTATAGAAGATCTTAGTTCAAAATATTGTAGCAAATTATCTTAGAAAAATAGATAATAGTAAAAAAGGAATAAAACTAATAGATGTTGATGCTGCCTTTTTTACAAATGAGCTTCTATTTATTTTGTAGGGCCATAAGTAAGACAAAACAAAGTAGATTGGAAAATAAAATAATATAGGCATATATAAGAGGGAGTTAAGAATAGGTTTAAAAAAAAACTTACTACAAAAATCTCAAAATAGATACCCAGAAAGGACCAGTTATGAGCTGGGATCAAAATCAGACCCTAAAGCACAAAATCATATGCCTATGGCTGATCTAAGAGGTTTTTGCAAATCAGAGATTGAGATTAGAAAGTGGACTTAAGAGAATTTGTATATAAATTGGATTTGAATGATTTGAATAAGAAATGACTTTGTGATAGCTTTGCAAAGTCAGGGTTGTTTTGGGCAACTTGGGATTTTGTGAAATAAAATAGGGTTGATGTTTTGAAAATTTTCAAAAGTTTTATAGTAAATCCACAGCTAAAAATTTGTGGGTTTTTGGATATTGTTTTTTTTAATGTGTGCTATGAATTTGAGCTAAATCTAATGATTTAGTTATACGTAATTGAGGTTTAAGTGGGTCCAGGTCTCAGAAATTAAGTTTTGAAGGCTAGTTAGGATTTTTAAGATCTTGAGCAATCTCCTAATTAGATTGGAATAAACTTTGTGTGTATGAGTAGTAGACTTGTTTTCCTATACACATGAGTGATTTAAAACTGATTGAACGGTGAAGAAGGGAGAAATCAATACTAGAAGATCAGCATCAAGGTTGGAGAAGGAGGCCGGCCAACATCCGAGAAGTTTTTAGGATTTTTCTTCTATTTTATATGTTTGATTTCCTTCAATTTTGTTGTGTTTGTTGTTGACTAAGAGGTTGAAAGATGTACAAAGTTTTAAATAAGATCAATAGTCTAATCAACAGATATTGAGGTTCTAATTTCCCTTAGGGTTGATTTGAATTGATTAGAATTTGGTTTAAGATTTGGTTAGGGTTTGGTTTAGGATTTGGTTTAGGATTTAGGATTTATTTAGGATTTGATTTAGGATTAGGATTTAATTTAGGGTTTGATTTAAGATTTAAGATTTGATTAGGATTAGGATTTGACCAGGGTTTGACTTAAGATTTGACTTAGATTTTGACTTAGGATTTGACCTATGGTTTGAATAGGATTTGATCTAGGATTTGACTTAGGATTTGACTTAGGATTTAAATAGGATTTGATTAGGATTTGAATAGGATTTGACTTAGAGTTTGACTTAGGATTTGACTAGGATTTGACTAGGGTTTGACTAAAATTTGAACAAGGTTTGACTTAGGATTTTAAGATTTCTATTTTTAGTAATTTCTAAGTTTATCATTTCATATATTATTTTTTTAAATGATTAATGTATGATTTCTTTACTCTTCTTTCATAATTTCTTTAAGATTGGATCAAAATTTGATTAATATTGTTAAGGTGTAATAGAAGTTGTTTAGGATTCTATTAGAGTTGTTGGTATCTTGTTATTGTTTATTTCCTTTTTATCTTCCATAGCTAGGTGCCCGGAGCATTCTCGAGCAAAATTGCACGTATTACAACAACGATCGCTTTGGAATTGATAAAGATTGTAAAAGCTCGTAAGGGCGATGTTGAGGATTCTTTGATCTTGAACAAAGGTCACATGATAGCACAAAGTTCTTCACTATCTTTCACATTTGAGACCACCAAAAGTCTCCAAAAATAAGCTCTATTATTTTGTTGAATCCGAAGTGACTTGTGGCCAGGAAGTTGTATCGAGATTGAAGAATACGAAGTCAAATTAATCCTTCCGGAATGTATAGCCGATCTTCAAAATATAATAATCTGTCCTCAATCTTGAACTTATCTTTGTCAAGGCGCTGCTTCACATCCAAGACTAATGAGTCCACAACTGATGCTCTACGGACTTGTTTTAAAAAATTAACATCAATTGGTATAATCATGGAGGTGGTGCGGAGGCAAATCCGCTGTAGTTGTAGCAAAGTTGTACACTGCTGATCAAATACTGCATCTCCAGCCTTGGGTGCTAAATATGATGTCTTCAATAACGCATCCGATAATCCTTGTTGCCTTCCTGGCTGATATATGATGATGAAGTCAAATTGGGATAATGACATGTTCCATCAAGCTTGTCGACGATTCAAAACTTGAATTGTTGTGAAATATTTCAAACTCTTATGATTTATATATACAATCATCGGATGTGCAGCACCTTCTAATAAATGATGCCACTCTTGGAAAGAATCAATTATTGCAAGCAATTCCTTATCGTCAATTTCATAGTTGATTTCTGCTGCCAAAAATTTTCTTGAATAGAATGCAACTAGATGAAGTTTATCATCCTTTCCCATCTGTGATATTAAAGCTTCTAGCGCAAAGTCAGAAGCATGTATTTTCAAATAGAAGGCCTTTGTAAAGTTAGGATGTATTAAGATAGAAGCTGTCGTAAATGCCAATTTTAACTCTTGAAAAGCTTCTTGTGTTTGGATACCCCACTCGAGTTTGTCCTTTGATATCAATCATGTTAATGGGATTGCAATTTGTGAGTAGTTCTTGATGAAAATACGACAGAAATTGGCAAATCCAAAAAAATATTGCACGTCTCGTATCGTCTTTGATATTGTCTAATCCATTATTGTTTGAACCTTCTTCTGATCCATCAACAATCTTTTGTCCAAAATAATATAATCAAAAAACTCCACCTTGGGTTGATGGAATACGCATTTTTCTAATTTGGCGTATAATCCCGCATCCCGAAGTTTTTGTAACACTAACTTCATATGACCCTCATGTTCTTGAATATTCTTGGAATAGATCAAAATGTCATCGAGGTAACAAACAATAAATTTGTCCAAATATTCTCAAAAAATATCATTCATCAAATGTTGAAATATAGCTGGTGCATTGGTCAATCTAAAAGGCATGACATTATATTCAAAATGTCCATACCTTGTCCAAAACGATATCTTCTATTCATCTCTTGCCTTTATTTGTACAGAATTGTAAGCTCCTCGAAGATCTATCTTGGTATATATTTTAGCTTCACCAAGTTGCTCCAAGAATCCACATATTAATAATAATGGATATTGATTCTTCACAATGATCTTGTTCAAGCCTCGATAATCCACGCACATTCGTAATGAACCATCTTTCTTCTTCACAAAGAAGATAGGTTGTTACGGACACAAATTATAGACTTGAAGTCTAAACAAGAAGTTCAAGAAGAACTGGCAGGAACTGGATTAATATCACGGACACAAAATATAGACTTGAAGTCTAAACAAGAAGCTTCAAGAAGAACCGCGTGGTGAACTGGATTGAATCGATGAGTATAAATACACAAAGAGGTGGAGCTTAGAGGCCCCAAGAGATACGAAGGAGATCAAGAACTCCTCGGTCTCCGGACCCAATATTATGATATTCTTACCTAGGGAAGCTTCTTAAGCAAATTTCTTCCAACTAGGAGCTTGAGCTACTTCACTAACTAGGAAGCTTCTCAAGCAGCCCATCAACTAGGGAGCTTCTCAAGCGTCTCAATGACTTAGAAGTTTCTCGCTACTTCTACTAACTAAGAAGCTTCTCAAGTAACTTCTACCAACTAGGAAGATATTAGAAGGCTTTGGAAGGTTCTAGAGAGTTCTAAAAAACTTCTAAAATATTCTAGAAGGTTCTAACAAGTATGTCCTTGACATCACCTCCTCCTCTAGCTTCGAGGTCTCCGAGAAGCCATTTGAGATGTATACTCACAAACATAGGAAATCAAAAATTTGTCGTATAGTCTCTACAATATACTCGAGTTGTCATTCATAAGGCAAATGATTCATGGGCCCTTGTAGCCACCGATAATGACCAATACCTTCCACTTGAGACCATGCTTGAACTTTTGTATCTTCATTGTGGAAACGACCTGAAAATATCGCTTCGCCACTACTTGCATGAGCTGGTTCAACTTCAAAGACAATTACAAGTGACTTGCTGCTTGGTATTCTTTGACGTCTTCTTGGCTCTTCTAATTCTTCATTTCGAGGTCGACGTCGTGAGCTACTCAGTTGAGATGGTACCACTAGTACAGTATCTATATTCTCACTAGCCATATCTAAATACACCTTGATATTAATTATCTTGATACTACGAAATACAACAAGTTATGTTTTGATGAGACCTGGATTCCTTTTCTATTCATTTCTTCAGAGAAGGCTTCATCTTCATGCTTCATTAATGACCAGCTTTTGATTTATTAGGATATTGTCGATGGAATTCCCGTACCTTTCATGACGCATTGGCAAGATTTTCGACCAATTCCCATGTTCTTTCATTAATATCGTAGCCGCTCCAATGCACAAAGTACTCTAATTTATTTCATCTTTGCCGTGAATCTAATATCCTTTCCACCTCATATTCTTTGTTGTTTTCAATTTCTATACTAGGTGGCGGACATTGCACTCTTCCAAGAAAAGACGATTCTCGATAAGGCTCTAACAGAGAAACATGAAAGACAGGGTGTACCTTCATAGCAGCTGGTAATTCTAAGCGGTACGCCACAGGATTGATCTGCTTTTGGATAACAAATGGTTCCAATCTCCGGTAGTCCAACTTATCACATGGCCGCTTGGTCTTGATATTCCGTCGAAGCAGCCATATTTTATCTCCAATCTTGAAATTAGGTGCCTGATTCTGAAATTTATCCGCGGATGCTTGTAAGACTCTTGGAATCAAAATCGGGAAGTTTCCAATGGCTTGGAACTCGAGCATAGTCAGCCGCACCAATCCTTCACCGGGCCGATCATATTCGCTGATTCGACCTTAATAGATCGTTTTTTCCTGATGAAAAATTTGCCAGTAGTTGAAAAAGAATGGTGTTTTTTGAGTCGATCCATAAAGGGTGTTTTTATATGCAAACTCGGCTAGCGGTAGATATGTAGTCCAATCATCTTGTTGATAGTTGATACTGCATTGTAAATACTGTTCCAAAACTTGATTCACCCGTTCCGTTTGGCCGTCAGTTTGAGGATGGAATGCCGAAGAAAGCTTGATGTCCACCTGCAATATTTTAAAAAAAGATCTCCAAAACTTTGATACAAATTGGGTTCCTCGATCCGACACAATATCATCTGGTAGACCATGATAACGATACACATTATCAAAGAAGAGCCTTGCTGTATCTTTGCTTGACGATGTTTTCTTGCAAGGGATAAAATGTGCCATCTTCATAAGTCGATCTACCACAACAAAGATGCTGTCAAATGAATTCAATGGCGACAGATCTATAATAAAGTCCATAGAAACTGAAGACCATGGATGACACGAAATAGGCAATGGTTGTAGAAGTCTATAAGGGCGATGTCAAAGGTTTTTGGATCTTGAACAAATGTCACAAGAGAGGACAAAATTCTTCACATCCTTCTACATTTAGGGCCACCAGAAATCTCGAGAAATGAGTTCCAAGGTCTTGTTAAATCCGAAATGTCCCATAGTTGGAAAGTCATGACGAGATTGAAGGACTCAAAGTCGTGCTGGTCCTTTTGGGATATACAGTTGCTCCTCAAAGTATAAGAGATCTCCTTCAAACTTGAACTTGTCATTATTGATACGCTGCTTAATATCAAAGACTATTGAATCTTCAATGGTCGTAACACGTACCTGGTTGACGAAGTGAGCATCAATTGGTACCACAATAGCACAAATCTTGAATTGCTCTAGCTTTAATAATGTCATACACTTTTGATCAAGTGATGCTTCTCCAATCTTCGGCGTAAGATATGATCTTCTTGATAAGGCATCGGACAGTCGTTGCTGCTTTCCAAGCCGATAAGTAATAACAAAGTCAAATCTAGATAGCGACATATTCCATCGAGCTTGATGACGGTTTAGAACCCAATTAGACATGAAATATTATAGATTCTTGTGATCCGTATATATGGTTACCGGATGCGCAGCTCCTTTGAGGAAGTGACGCCACTCTTAGAAAGAATCTATTATAGCAAGGAGTTCCTTATCATGAATCTCGTAGTTGATCTCAACCGCAGAAAACTTCCGTGAATAGAATGCAATCGGATGAAACTTATTGTCGATGTCCATCTGTGAAAGTACGGCTCCTAAAGTAAAATCCGAAGCATCGGTTTCCAAATAGAAAGCCTTTGCAAAGTTTGGGTGTACTAAGATTGGAGTCATAGTAAATGCCGTTTTAAGATTTTGAAATGCTTTTTCTGCTAAAGGTCCCCATTCCAACTTATCCTTACATGTTAAATCGAGTGAGTGGAGCAACAACTTCAGAATAATTCTTGATGAAGATCCGATAGAAGTTAACAAAGCCGAGAAAATATTATACGTCTCTAACCGTCTTTGGAACTTTCCAGGACACAATTGCTTCCACCTTCTTGGGATCCATCTTCAAGCCTTCCATAGTCGCAACAAATCCTAAAAATTCCATCTCAGTTTGGTGAAATAAGCACTTCTCCAACTTGGCGTAGAGTCCTCGCTCACGTAGTTTTTTGAGTACCAAACGAACGTGCTTCTCATGCTTTTCTTCATTCTCAGAAAATATCAAGATATCATCCAGATAAATGACAACAAAATCGTCTAGATATTCTCGAAAAATATCATTCATCATTTATTGAAAAACCGCCGGAGCATTGGTAAGACCAAATGGTATGACATTATACTCAAAATGACCATATCTTGTACGAAAATCTGTCTTCCATTCGTCTCTTTCTTTGATTTGCACAAGGTTGTAAGCTCTCCATAGATCAATCTTTATAAAGATCTTTGCATGTCCAAATTGTTCTAGAAGACTAGAGATCAAAGATAATGGATAGCGATTCTTCTTTGTCACCTTGTTGAGACCTCACTAGTCCATGCACATCCGTAGTGAGCCATCCTTCTTCTTCACAAATAAGATTGGTGCCCCAGCTGGCGATTTTGAATGACAAATGAAGTTCTTGGCTAGATTCTCGTCAATGTATTTCCGCAACTCAGCCAACTCCGTCTGTGATAGGTTGTAGATTGGGCTAAAAGGCGGTTGTGCTCCTTCTTGCAATTCTATGGTACAATCATATGGTCGATGTTTTGGTAGCATGTCAGCATTCTTCTTTTGGAACACGTCTTGAAAATCCTTGTATTGTTCCGATATTCCTGCTGTTGAAATCTGCTCTCCACTGGTTGGAGCCGCATAAATGATCAATGGTGTGCCTTCTTTGCACGATCTTACAAACATTCTTGCTCCAATGAACAAAGATTTTTTGATTTGGGATCTTCTTCCAAGCTTGTCCTCAGGTTGTTCTATGAGAAATGTTATCCTCCGCAACCTCCAATCTATGGATGGATTATATTTTTTCAACCAAGAAAGACCAAGAATAATAGGATTTGATGGGATGCTAATAATGTTGAAAATAATATAACTACTGTGGTCTTTAAACGTCACTTCTATAGGTTTTGATTCATAGGTGACACTACCAGATAATAAAGGTCGTCCATCTATTACTTCTACGTGAACAAGTTTGAATTTTTGTACTAGGGGAATTTTGTGACGCTTAGCAAATTCTTGGTCTAAGAAACAAGCAGATGCTCCTGAATCTAATAAGGCTAAGATTTTTAGTTTTTCAAGACCAAAAGACAAAGGAATTATAAAATAACGGGCAAGTTGAGTAGAAAGAGAGGAACTTGGTTTTGATTTGTCCAGCTGCACGGTTCCTATTGTGGCTGGGCATCCTCGTTTTCCTAAACAAATGCACCTCTATTCTTGATGCTACGTCCATTTTGCTTCTTAGGACACTTTCCAATTCTATGGCCTTCTCCACCGCAATAAAAGCACAAACCTTTCTCCATACTTTGTTTCTTTTCTTCTGGAGTAAGGGATTTGATACGTACCACATCAATCTGCATGTCCTCTGTCTCCGCTTATGAATTTAAGCTACTTGTCAATATAATTGCGCCATGATGACTTGTATATTGTCTGGAGCATTGGTCTTGGCGACGTTGAAATAGGCAGTTATCGCACTTCACAACTTGGCTAATGGCTTCGTTGAGCGTTTGTGGATCAGGAAGAGATAACAACAAATCCTTCACGTCGTCCTTTAGACCCCAATAGAATTGACTCATCAATGTTTCTTCATCCCAGTTGATGTCGCATGCTAATTGCCTGAAATCTGATGCATAGACTGATGCAGAGCGAGTCCCTTGTCGTAGCGATTGAATTTTTGTTGTAGCCCATCGAGCCTTGTCATGCTCGCCAAATGCTTCTGCAAATGCCTCCAAAAAAGTTTCAAAGTTGTTCAAAATTGGTGATCCTTTTTCAAATAGAGGAGCAAACCACGATAGAGCTTGTCCCGTAAGCAAAGTCCAACCAATCCAATGCGTGATTCCTCCGTCGAATAACGTTCAGGTTGTAGAGCTGCTATTAACTTGATTTGATTGATGAAACCTTGAAACTTGGAGCGTTGTCGGATAGAGAGAATTTGCCTTGGAAAAACGCCAGGTTCCTAGCTGCTACTAGAACTAACAGGGAACATGAGAGGAAGCCGTGCAAATATCTTCTATACTTGCACAATATTTGTTCAAGCTTTCAAGTTATACTTGTATTATATTTGTACAAGTTTTGTACAAATATAAAGTATAAATACTTGAATAATACTTATATAAATACTTGTATAAAATAATATATAATCCTTGGTATAATATTTATACAAATATTATGTGAAATACTTATAGAATACTTATATAAACACTTGGTATAAATATAAGTATATATACTTGTATAAAAGATATAAGCAAAGTATATATGTATTCAAGTATACCTCAAAATACAACCGCATATGAGGAATACAAGTTATACAATAAGCTGAGACTAAATAAATCACTAAAAATTCATCCAAAGGTCGAATCAAGCATGCTTATAGCCTATGGAAAGCCAATAATCCATTGTAAAATATATCAAATTTTCACAAATAGATGACTTACCATTTAAAAGTTATGGCTAAAAGAAGTAGGTGCTAAAATTTCCAAGTGAATGCAAAGGCAGCAAAGCTCCTCTTCACTTCAGCCTTTGTTGTGATCACTTCCCTTCTCCAAATTGGACATGCAATAGCTTTTTAGAAAGCTCACTCTATCATCTAACTTGTTCTAAAATTTTGCATGCATGTCTCTCAAACTCCAGATTTTGTAGCTAGTTGATTCTACTCTTCAAACCCTAGCAACAATTTGCCCTCTTTGACACTTCACGGGTCATAAAACTTTCATCAAAGCTCCAAATGTATTGATTTTTGTTTTTATGGAAAGCTTATACAAGCTACTATAAGCACCTAAAATATCAAAAAGATTGAAGAGACTGTCCGACTTGGGTGGTTGAACAAAGTCTCTGCCCCTCTTCGTCGGGTGGCAACAAACCCTTTCCCACTCTCAAGCTCACAACTTTTGTTCTCCAACTCCAAATGCTACAAGAGATGTCTTGATAGAAAGCTAGTACAATTTTCCACACTCTCTATAAATTTCACTAAGAAAGAGTCGAAATCAAACTTGCAGTAGCAGCTCGAAGTTTCTGCCCCTCTTCATAGGATGGCAGCAAACCCTACTCTACTAAAACAAGCATAATTTTTTGCTCACAATTCCAAAATAAGCAAGTGAGTAGGTTCTAGAATCCTCAAAACTTGAAGAACACACCCACTAATTTTCATTACAAACGCTTCTATCTCCACGGAGCTATCTCTCTCCAAAATTCACTATTCAAAACTGCCTTTACTCTCGGTCTAGCAAGAGGAGTATATCTCCCTTTCTTTCCATATTAGACTATGAGATGCTCACATGGGCAGCCAAATCCTATTGGATGGGCCTTATTCACCCCATGCTCTTCTTTCTTATCCCTCACAAGGTCCATTCTACCTCAAAAGTCAACAAGAAAGGTAAAACAACCTTTACTTTTCTTCTAATTACAAAAGAGTCTATTCTAGGATATAAATAAGATAGGAACAAAACAAATAGCCATCTTAATTCACTAACTAAGTGGCTATAATAAATCCTCTCCTTATAATATCTTCTAAAATAACCTCTAGCACTCACACATATATTAACAATAGAAACAAGATTTTTAATATTTTTATACACTGCACGTAAATGCAGTATGACAACGTGTACCATCAAACTTGTCTGGAAGGCTAATAAGAGGTGCCTTTCATTGTGGAAGTAATGGTTCTCGTTGAACCACAGGTAAAACTGCTTCTTCTGGTGCAGAAGCTCAAGGTTGATGAAGCCCAGATTGTACAATTCCGGATGCTCCATCATTATGAAGTCTTGCAAAGACTCCTTCCATCATCGTAGTTCTCTGTGATAACATAGCAAGAGCATTCATAATGGCGTCCATCTTGGACTCCAAACTTTCACTCATATTAATATCTTGACCTCCAACCATTCTAGAAAAAAGAAATAATTGTTTCTACAAGAAGGAAATATTGGTTTAGAAGAGGGTACTCCGCAACCTTTAAAACGCCTTAAGACCTTCAAAAAGAGGGGTAATCCACTCTCTCCAAGAAGAATAAGACTCCAATATTATGACAAAAAATATCAGTTTAGAGGAGGGTAATCCGCAACCTCTAAAATACTAGTGTACCTTCAAGAAGAGGGATAATCCACACTCCAACAAGAAGGAACTAGCTCTGATATCCAAGGTGAGAGTAGTCTCGACAAACTGTCATGGACACAAATTATAGACTTGAAGTCTAAACAAGAAGTTCAAGAAGAATTAGCAGGAACTGGATTAATCAGATGAGTACAAAAACAACACCAGAGAGGTGAGCTAGAGCTCTAAGAGATGTGTTGTCGAGAGTGAAGAACTCTTCAGCCTCCACTCCAATATATATTCCTACCTAGGAAGCTTCTCAAGCAGCTTCTTCCAACTAGGGAGCTTCTCAAGCAACTTCTACCAACTAGGAAGCTTTTCAAGCAGCTTCCACCAACTAGGAAGCTTCTCAAATAACTTCTACTAACTGAAAAGCTTCTCAAGCAACTTCAGAAGGCTCTAGAAGGTTCTAGAGAATTCTAAGAAATTTCTAGAATATTCTAGAAGATTCTAACAAGTATGTCCTTGACATAGGTGCACTTGCTAAAGATTTAGAATGCCAAATGAAGTTCTTCGCAAGATTCTCTTCAATGTAATCCTTCAATGCTGAGAGCTCATCTTGTGATAAATTATAGATTAGGCCAAATGGTGGTTGTACTCCCTCTTGGAGATCTATAGCATAATCGTACTATCGATGTTTTGGTAGCATGTCAGCATTCTTTTTCTCAAAGACATCCTTGAATTTTTCATATTGCTCCGGAATAATCAAAGTTGGAGTTACATCTTGTTGAGCAGGCATTGCAAAGATGACAAGAGGTGTATTATTCTTGGCTTCTTTTATGAAGGTCCTTGCACTTATGAACAAGGATTTGTTTCTAGACATTATCTTGGCAGGTTCCACCATTAAAGGTTTTGTTGAAAATATCACTTTCCGCAACCTCCAATCTATCAATGGATTATATTTATCAAGCCAAGATAGCCCTAAAATGAGTGGACATGAAAGGGTCTTGATAATATTAAACACAATGCTACTTTAATGTTTTTCAAGACGTACCTTCAACAATTTAGTTTCATGAGTAATATTGCCAGAAGACAAAGGTCGGCCGTCTATGACTTCTATATGGATAGGCTTTCGTTTCTTCACAAGAGGAATTTTGTGAAGCTTGGCAAACTCTTCATCTAAAAAGCAAGCAGATGCTCCTGAGTCTAGTAGAGCATCAGTTTGCAATTTTGGAATACCAAAAAATAAAGGTACCATAAAGCAATGAAAAAGTTGAGCTGAGAGAAAGGAACCTTGATTTATTTGAGGTGTTGAGATGTTCAACCGCATGGTCCCTATTGTCGCTGGGCATCCTTGTTTTCATCCATGCTTGTGCTCTTGAATCTTATTGTTTGAAGCGTCTATTTTCAAGGACAATTTTCAGCTTTATGGTCTGCCTTTCCACAATATAAGCACAAGTTTTATTCAAATTGTCACTTCTTTTCTTTAGTTGTGAGGGGCTTGAAACATATCGTATTGATTTGCATGTCTTTTGTTTCAAATTGAGCTTCTATACTCTTGATAGGATTAGCCGAATAGAACTCGTTTTCTTGTAGATATCGTGTAGCTCTGGAATAATGGTCTTGACGTCGTTGAAAAAGCTGATTGTCATACTTCATCGCTTGGCTGATTGCTTCGTTGAGTGTTTGAGGGTCGGGTAGAGATAGCAATAAATCCTTCACGTCATCTCTGAGTCCCCAATAAAATTGACTTACCAACGCTTCTTCTCCCCAGTTGATATCACAAGTAAGTTGTCTGAAGTCCGATGCGTAAACAAATGTAGAGCGTGATCTTTGATGTAGAGAACGAATCTTGGTGGTTGTCCACCGAGCCTTATCATGCTCTCCAAATGCCTCCTCGAATGCTTCTAGAAAGGTCTCAAAATTATTCAAGATAGAAAACCTTTTCTCAAATAAAGGGGCAAATCAAGACAAAGCTTGTCCAGTAAGCAATGTCCCCACTAATTCAACTCGCGACTCCTTGATTGAATAACATTTCAATTGCAAGAATATTACCAATTGAACTTAGTTTATAAAACCATAAAATTTTGATCAGGTACCATCAAACTTCTCTGGGAAACTGACTTGAGGCTCTTTGTATTGCGGTGTAATCAAATTCTCATATTGAGATGTAGATGGCAGTACTTCACTAGCTATAGATAGTTGTACTGTAATCTGAGCTACACCAACTCTAGTAGATCCAAGGAGCTTAGCAAAATTTCCTTCAATTTCAACAGTTCTAACTGCTAGAGCATTACGGGCATTGATAATCACATCTAACTTTGACTCTGAAGATTCTACCATGTTAATGTCTTCTCTACTAGCCATGCTAAGTAAAGAAGAAGGAATCAATATTGGTTCGAAGAAAAATAATCCGCAACTCTTAGAACATTCAAGTATCTCTAAGGAGAGGAATACTCCACTCTCTACCTCAAAGAACTAAGCTCTGATATTGATAGAAAGGCAATCTCGACAAATTGTCACGGACGCAAAATATAGACTAGAAGTCTAAATAAGAAGTTCAAGAGGAACTGGCAAGAACTAGATTAATCAGTTGAGTACAAGAAACAACACCAGAGAGGTGAGTTAGAGCTCTAAGAAATGTGTTGTCGAGAGTGAAGAACTCTTTAGCCTCGACTTCAATATATACTCCTACCTATGAAGCTTCTCAAGCACTTCCACCAACTAGGAAGCTTCTCAAGCAACTTCTACCAATTAAGAAGATATTAGAAGGTTCTAGGAGGTTCTAGAGAATTCTAAGAACCTTCTAGAATGTTCTAGAAGATTTTGACAAGTATGCCCTTAACAAAATAATTCTTAGAGATAATATATTATTATATTAAAGTTTTATTATACAATATTAAAAAAATATAAATAAAAATTTGTCAATATATATTATTCTAATAATATTGATTAAAAAAATATATTTTTTTTTTATATGCTTAATTCTAACACCATATAATGTTGATTAAGTCTTCATCTAAAGAACTTAATTGTATATATATATATATATATATATATATATCCAAATTAATTATAATTTTAAATTAATTGGATAATTTTATTTTAAATTTATATAATTTTATAAATTAATAATCAAAGTAATTTTTTTATATAAAGATAAAAAATTTCAAAATAGTCAAAAGGATAATCAAAGTTTTTTATTCAAAAGATAAATAAATTTTACTTTATATTTTTAATACTTTTAGATGTATTTGTAATTATATATTTTCTATTATTTTATTTTATTTCTTCTAAAAATTTATAATTTTATTATATATATTATATATATTATTATTATTATTTTAAATTATTCAATAATATCTATATATATATATATATATATATTTTAAAATATATTATTTAATATATTAAAATAATAGAATTGCTCATAATTTAAAGTCTAAATTTGGTCTTTATAGATAAGTATAATTAAAAGTATAATGAGTAAGCTAAAATTCTTAACAAAATAATAATTATAATTTGTTAAATGTTAAACTCAGATATTACGTTGGTCAAAAAGATATCCCATTCAAAAGAATCACCCAAGTTAGAAGGTACAAGATTTAAAGAGAGAGGAACAAAAAATACTTATACCTCCTAATTTGGAATTTAAACATCATAAGTACTCTGCTCTAAACTTTGGCACTACATGCATTTGCCAATCTAATATTTAATAGTTTAGAGTTAATAAAATCCAACAAGAGATTTGGCCAAATTCAATAGTCAACTCCAAAAAAGTCTTAAAATAGTTTTCACTTGAATCAACACTAATTCACAATACAACTTAATACAATTAACTTCTACCAAAATGAGTAAGTTGAAATAGAACTTTGGTCACAAAGAATTTTGCACCAACTATAGTTATAAGCCAAACTAAAACAAAATCACTTCAATTAGTACAAAAAATAAGAGAAGAAGAAAATAACACCAAAATTAAATTTGTACTAATTAGTTTGGATAGAATATATGATTTTAAAAAGATAACTAAAACACCAAAGAAAGAGAGTCCTTTCAACCTAAGTTTGTTGTACACTTATATTATTCCTATTTAATTATAGTGGT
Source organism: Physcomitrellopsis africana (assembly GCA_036785485.1). Classification (NCBI taxonomy): domain Eukaryota; kingdom Viridiplantae; phylum Streptophyta; class Bryopsida; order Funariales; family Funariaceae; genus Physcomitrellopsis; species Physcomitrellopsis africana. The sequence continues at coordinate 162,575 of JAWRVF010000574.1, forward strand.
GTTGTATGTTGTGAAGTCTTGCTCAAGAATGTTCCAGGCACCTAAGTGTTGAAGATAAAAGGAAATAACAATAACTAGTCCTAACCTCTCTAATCAATCTCTAAACAATCCTTAATCAAACCTTAATTAAATTCTAATCAATCCTAGTCAAATCCAAATCAATCCTAACAAAAATCCTAACTAAATTCTAATCAATCCTAGTCAAATCCAAATCAATCCTAACAAAAATCCTAACTAAATTCTAATCAATCCTGGTCAAATCTTAATAAATTCTAAAATAAATTCTAATTAATCTTAGTTAACCTTGGTCAAATCCTAACAAATCCTAAAACAAATCCTAATTAATCCTAATCAACCTTGGTCAAATCCTAACAAATCTTAAAATAAATCCTAATTAAATCCTAATCAACCCTAGTCAAATTTTAACAAATCTTAAAATAAATCCTAGTCAACTCTGGTCAAATCTTAACAAATCCTAAAAAATCCTAAAAAAAATCCTAACTAAATTCTAATCAATCCTAATCAAATCCTAATAAATTCTAAAATAAATCCTAAAATAAATCCTAAAATAAATCCTAATTAAATCCTAATCAACCTTAATCAAACCTTAACAAATTCTAAAACAAATCCTAAATAAATCCTAGTCAACCCTGGTCAAATCTTAACAAACCCTAACTAAATCTTAGTCAACTTTGGTCAAATCCTAACAAACCCTAAAACAAACCCTAATCTAAACCCTAGCCAAATCCTAAACTAAATCCTAATAAATCCTAAAACAAACCCTAGCCGAACCCTAAACTAAATCCTAACTAAATTATTTTAACTTTAGGGCAGTTTAGAATCTCAATATCTATTGATTAAACTGTTGATCTTGCTTAAAAATTTACACACCTCTTAAAAACTAAATTGACAGCAAGCATATAAAATTTGAAGAAGATCAAACTTACCAGCAAGAAATTCAACCCAAAAATTCAATCAAGTGTCAGCCAGCCTCCTTCTCCAACCTTAATATTGATTGTCTAGTACTAATATCTCCTTCTTACACTATTCAATTGCTTCCAAATTTCACATATATATAGGAAATTAAGTCTTCTACACATACACATAAATTTCACTCCAATCCAATTAGTAGATTGCTAGAAATCTTAGGAAATCTAACTAACCCTCAATTCCTAATTTCTAAGACTCCAATCCACATAAACTTTAATAATCTTTAATCAGACCATTAGATCAATCTCAAATTCACAGCACCCTACAAGCACAACTCTATGCACTAATCTACCAAATCTCACCTATAGATCTATAATCAATCTCACAAAACGCTCAAAAGTGTAAACCCTAATATATTTCACAAAAATCAGAGTCACCAAAATCAACCCTAACTTTGTAAAGCCCTTACAAAGTTGTTACTAACTCAAATCACTCTTAACCAATGCTCAAAGAAAGATCCTCTACTCTGCTCTCTAATCCCACCTTTCAATCTACCAAAGAACTCTCAACCTGTCGTAGGCACGTAGGACTTGTATAGTTTTTTATTTAAAATATTTTTTATTTCACTTATTTATTCAAAAAGATCTTTATTTAATATACTAGTAATAAGATTAATATATATTGTTGATATTATAAGATTGCTTGTATATTCTCTTAAGAAATCTCTCCTTAGAAAGTCTTACAATACTATAGGAGTGAGAAGCTTATAATACTAGAAGCAATGAAAAGTGTTTAATTATTGGCATTGAAAATATTCTTGTAAAAAAAATAAAATGTGGAAAGTGGGCAAGAAGAACTTTTTTTAAATAATGGAGTAAGAAATTCTAAATTCTAAACCTAAATTTTTGTTTTAAATAAAAATAAAATGAAATAAAATAAATCCAATTCATTTTTTTGCCAATGCTACACATTGAAATGTCACCTTTAAACAAATGTTGCACTTAATATATTCCTATTGTAATATATAAAATTATTTACACAAACTATTTTCAAAGATTTATTTGATTTCTATAGTTAGTGCCAATATTTTTACAAAACCATTTATGAATAATTCAAATTGAATGAAAGGTTTTTACAAGGTGCACACACATGTGCCAGAATAGTAGTCTTGCACATAATTTCTGACAGATTGTTAAAATACATCCACAGCTATAGACTAACCCGTGAGGTTAAAGCAAGTAAACATCAATGTGTTTGAGTTCAACAACCACTAAGAGGCATCACCTGTAATAGAAAGAATGATTAGTTGATACATTTGGTTACAAAGTAGTTATTAATTTAACATCTATGATTCCAGTCGATGATGAGTTTGTGGCATAGCCAAATTCTATGGAATCCAAGTGGCTGTTACCATCAATTAATGTTTGCAGAGGCTGACCTTTGATGGAATATTGCCTAAGGGAAGCGTTGTCGCCATGCCATGCCATACCCTCGAGTAGGGTATTGACAACAATAAACAAGACTGCATCCTGCCACAGTGCCCCAGTGCAGCGGCACCGCAAACTAGGTAGCATGCTGAAAATTATCAGTGCAATAATGCAGACCAGCATGTTAGGGAAGCGGGAGGATAGCTTTCTGCTCACAAAATGCTAATTTACAGTTCTCACAGTTACATTCATTTTAACCTACATCAATTTCACACCATTCTCCTGGTAACTCTCTCCACTGATTTTCACACGATTTCCATCCTTGTCAAAAAAGCGACCACCTTGAATAATCTGGGGGAACCCAGTTGCTACTTTGAAAAATGCTGATGCAGGCGACAAGCATTCAATACTCTGCCCCGTCCCCCGAGTTGCAAATATTCGAGGTACTAAGTCCTTGGCAACCGTCTCTGGCTCCTCTGCCAAAGTATTGAAGAATCGACGAGCAACTGGTGTTGAATCCTTCAACAATAGGTCCGTCAGGACCATGCCTGGTGAAAGGTTATGCACTCCAATGCTGCTTAGACCTGCACTAACTAGTTTATTAATATATATATATATATATATATATATATATATGAAACATACAATAACTCAAAACAGAAAGCAGAAAAGTGACTTTCAATGAAAATGCAGGCATAATTCTATGTAGATCAGTGTTATGTATTAATGGATCAGAAATTCAGCAACTTAATATTTCAATGTGCACACACAAGACGATAACTACGATTAAAATTTATATGCACCTTCTGTCGCAAAATTTGTTTGTTCAGACGAAGCAATACGTCAGTGATAAGCATTTCAAGCGTGAGAAAGTGTAAGAATAGAATTCTGAGTTCAATATCTCAACTCAAACATGCATTGGTCTACACTTTGAATTCGAAAGTACCCGCTGCTTGTAGCTCCTCACTCAATGAACGTGTGAGCTGAGTCAAAGCCACCTTTGTTGACTTGTGCGTGCAAGCTGACTTCGTGAAATTGGCACCCCATCGTGAAAACCCCATGTTGAAAATATGGTATATGGGTTCAGAGTTGCTCTCCTGTTGGCGCATCAGGCGGATGGCTTCTCTGCAGCACAACAACGACCCCACCACGTTTGTTCCGCTTACCCTCACTATTTCTTCAGCATCCACATCTGCCAGTAGTTTCTTGCTCGTCACTTCTCCTACAAACATCCGAACTCATGAGGTTAGCATAACATAGCTATGTCCAACTACATCATGAGATGTATGTGTATGAGTTATTTAGAAGCCAATGAGTATAAATGATTAATGTCTTGAGCTAGAGCGAACACTAAAGGGGGACAACTTGGACTAGGTCAAAAATTACCAGCATTGTTGATCCAGAAGTGAATGGTTCCAAGTTTCTCAGCTGCGAAAGAAGCCAAGGCAGCAACATCGGATGCATTCGACACGTCGCATCGTACTCCTCGAATGCAAGAATCGTTGAATTCTGTCTGCAGTGAAGTAACTGCAGCCTGAAGTCGATCGGCATTACGACCGCAGATAACGACCTTCGAATCATTTGTAGCGAGAAACTCTCGAGCAAGCGAGTAACCCAGTCCCTTTGACCCCCCCGTTATCACGATTCCCCTCTTGTCATCTCGAGATTGGGCCGTCACTGAAGTCCTGGTGTATGCTCCCGATCGCCTTACCCTAACCTACACAAGTACCCAAGTTTATTCAAGTTTCGACATAAGGACGTCTATTTTGTAATGCACTTGATCCTAAAAAGCTAAATAAAATAAATTATAAAATAAAATAAAGTGGAGTCTGCTTAATGCAATGCACAATCATCATCTCAAGTTAACAGAAAGCACACGAAAATTACTAATCTGTGCACAATCATCATCTCAAGTTAACAGAAAGCACACGAAAATTACTAATCTGTGCACAATCTTTTTAAAAATCAGCTCGAAACCATGCCTGACTGTTAAAACGAGAACCAATATACTGCATAAAAGATTCCCCACAAGAAATTTCCACTGCGTTTTCTGACACGGAAGCAGCCCTTTTCTGAGAGATCCGCATGTGTTTAACAGTAGTTTCGACCTTCCGACGCGACATATGCAACAGAAATGCCAAATTGGGATAACCTTCGCATTGAGAATGGGCGTGCTGTAAGGGCACCAATTTTCTTGCCGCTGGTGATCACGATCGCGCCAGCTCCAGCTCCTGCGGTAACTCAAGTTGTCGATAACTCCTGCCCGATACCTGGCGGGGCACAAGACGGGCCATGAGGAAATCGACTGCACAGCCCCAGCCACTGTCGCCATAGCCAAACTCAGAAGAATACCCACATCTGCTCCGCAGCACCCCCTACAGATAAACTATCTGATTACGTGGCAAGACTTGACCAAGGTGGCAATGCCACGTTGGTCCCCCGGTGCAGTTATCTACCTGAGCGTGTTCCGATGGTGACTCCTTTTGCGGTGTGAACAGACTATGTGTTTGTGTCGTATGTATGTATATATGTATATGTGTATGTATGTATGGCCAAAACCTACCCTCCCTTTTCTCAAATACCTTTATACTTGGATGAATGTAGGTGACGACATCCGTAAAATCTGATTCAGTTCCTTTTAGTATTTGGAAAGAAAACCTGATTTGCTTATCTGTAAGTAATTCACTCACTAGCTTTCATATTAGATTTCAAACATCATAATCTCCACCTTAAAAACAGGAAACTATTATTTGTTTAAATTTTTAATTTGATTTTGGAGTATGGCATGTACTATTGATTTTAACTCAATCATTTTTGCCTCGATATATGAAAAAAATATTATAGGGTGAATTTTGAACATGAGCTGATATAAAAAGTCATTAATGTTTGAGATTGTATTTAATTTGACACATCACATGATTTGTCATATTTAAGATTTTTCTCTCTGTTAGGGCAATCAAAGAGGGCTACATAATAATATATGTATTTTTAAATTCTATGTTGTCTTCCAACTACTTTTTGACAGTTGAACATCAACGAAATACAACTACAAGATATAGAATGCTAAAACATGTAATTATTTTTTATGTGTGTATATATATAAATGCAATAACATTTGTGTTGATGGTAGCCATGAAGGCAACCAAGTGGGTTATTGAAAACAAAAAAAAGTAAATAAAATAATAATCATTACATTATCCTATGTCATATTTTATAAATATAATAGTAGGTTAAAGTTTATATATATATATATATATATATATATATGAGCATTCATATATAATAGAACAATTAATATTTTTTGAAAAGTTAATTTTGTACAAATTGTTAAGGATACAATTTAATGCTTCAATTTGATTGTTTGATTGTTTGTTTGTTTTGTTTTTTTTTTAATTTGTTTCTTGAATGCATAGAAAAGAAAAACAAAAAAATAAGTGTTTTAAAATAGCATAAGATACCAAATGTCTATTTTTTAAAAACCTGCAAGCCACAAATTAAATGGGAGTTAAAAAACAAAAGAAAAAAGAAGTTAATCAGATTAAAATTTTAATAACTTTATTTATATTTGTATTTGCATTCTTACTTACAAGACTGAAGATTTGGTTTCCAAACTATTAGCTTCTTCTTCATCTTTTTCTCCTTCTTTTTTTCAAAATAAAATTTTATTTTTAAAAGATATAATCACACATAAGTTTTGTTTTAAATTAAAAAAATTTAATGATAAAAGACATATATTTAGTATTTAAATCAAACTTTTAGCACAGCCTTTCTGATCTCAATATAAAATACAACTTTCACGTCTATCAAACTAGAAAAAGAAAGTTTAATTTTATTTCAAGAAGAAACTTATTTAAAGGAACATCCACAATTATATTCAATAAAACCATGAAACATACAGAATAGTGTATGAAATATTCATCAATGTGATATTCATCCGTTGAAAACTCATCTACATCACAATTATTCAAATTCATGAAAAAAACTGTTTAACATGCACTTTTAGAATGCATAAAATTATCCTCATTGAGAAAGTAGTCAGAAAATATCTAAGTCACAAGCCATCTGAGTGATTCTTCACAGTGGATAGAGTCTACCAACACAGCCCATCCATCCAAAACGAAAAGTCAGAGAATAAGGAAACAGTAAAAAGTAAAATAAAAGAACAAGGTACACAGAAGTAAAAGAAGAAACCCATTCGCAGCGTCACTTCATAATCGTCGGTTGTGTTGTGGGAAAGAACTACCCTCATTACACGGGCTTCGGTAAAACCCGGGAGAGATTCAAAGCGGTCCGCTACCAACTTCCATACCCGGGGGGCTCGGATATTACCCGCAGTATGGCCTCGATTGCCGCCGTCGTCATCGCCGCCACCCTCGCCGCCGCCGCTGGTGGACGTCGAGGCCCCCACGTTCCCTCGTTCTCGTAACCCTTCAACGCTCGAGCCACGTCCACGCCCCATCAACTGCCGATTGTATGCACAAGTCGTAGGCACTTGTTGCGACTTCTCCTCCATCGATGTTCCGCATCAGCAACTGGAGTACAATTGCAGCATTCCTATAGATGCCAAGTTGCAGTTACAGTCGAGTGATCACGGCCAATCGAATCAAAAAATAGAGAGACTTGACTCAATGCCTGGCATGCTCTAGTTTTGAATCCCCGCGCTGACTTGGGTTTTCGAGTGCATACAGCTTATTGAGAGTTTTGAGATGCAGATGGAAGTATTGGCTATTTGGGGGTTATTTTTAGGGTGCATTTAGAGTTTTGGGATCGTTGTAGTTGCCGTGTGATTCAACCCAGTGTCTCTCTTGGAATTCTGGTTAGAGGAGAAATAGATCTGTGGCAAGAGGCGGGGTGTGGAGGTGTTGGTGTGATGAGATCTGCGGTTTTTCGATCGGGGTTAGTCTGTTGACATGGATGCCAGAGTGCAATTTGTGCGCTGTGGTTGATTTTCGGGACACCTGGTTTGCAGATCTATTGAATAGTTCTGAAAGCATGATTTTACTCGAGCTCAGTAAATGCCACCGGAACATTTGATAAAAGACAAACGATTCATTTGCGTAGAATTGGGTTTTACCTGAACCATTTGAGCACATATGTGTAACAAGTGGCAGGACGCAACTGTAGACTCAACCGACAATGGATCCAATTGTAATCTTACCGCCTTTTGAGGCCTTGCCCAGGTCAGCGTGTACAGTTCAATGCAGCCTCGTGACTACTTCTCAGTATATCAATTTCATTTTTCCTTGCAACTCAAGAAACGTCGACACTCTTGGGTTATGATTGTGAGCATTGGCAGGAACAGCAGTTAGTGCATCATTCTCATTATTGTTACTCCCTGTTGATTGCAGCTAGATGCTCTCACAGGTTAAACCACTACGAGAAGGCATGAATTGAGGTTCAGATTTTTATTTTTTTGTAAACCTAGTTGACAATGGAAGGGAAGCAGAGTAAAACGTGTTCAAGGGTGGCCTTTCTTTCCTTTGTACTCTGCTATTTCATTCGAGTGGCTGGATATGGAGATATGTCCGGAAGTCATTTACGCGGTTCTACTTCCTCACAATACCACAAAGCGTAAGCTACTGTTACATTTTTCTGATTCTTATATACTTGACCTAGGTAATTGAGTGAAGATCACTTGAACGCATGCCATCGCATTCATGGATGTGCGTCTAGTTCTTGTGCCGAGAAACTCACAACTGACAGGTCAATGTCATTAAATTATTGACAATGCAATAAATCCCAGACAAGGTATCCCAGACAAGGAGTAATGAAGTGTACAACATGGGGATGTAGGTTTTCAATCGTGGAGCCGGATCCAGGGCATACAAAACTAGCGGTATCTAGAAGCGGTTTGAATGCTATAGCGCGAATCACGAATCCAATTGCGGTTGTTGCGGTGCGTGTGGAAACAAAACCATCAGTTGCCTTTACTTTCTCCTGCCTTCCCTCGTTTAACCAATCTCTGCAATGTGATGATCCTGAAGGCTTTGAAATCCTCCTGTGTTACTGTTATAGGGTCCCAATTGTATGGCAGTTAGCATTGTATGTAACATGAACGAGTTTTAAACTTTTGCAGGTCATTGGACCCTATCGTTCTGGAAAGTCATTTCTCCTCAATCAGCTTCTGTCACTTTCCTGCAATGAAGGTATTTATTTATTTATAGTTTCACCTTCACCAGTTACTCCAAGTCAGAATGCTTAAATTTTTCACCTTTTATTGGATGTGAATATTTAGTCCTGACTTCCACATACTACCTGTTATTCGTAGAATTAAGTCTTTGAAGCATAGTCTCATCCTCAATCACGTGTATGCAGGGTTTGGCGTTGGCCACATGCGGGACACGAAGACGAGAGGTGTGCAATTCAATTAACCTGGCCTCAAGGACACATTTTGGTCTAGCCCTGGCTGATTAGTGGTTCGTCCCATATAATGTTTCACGTTGTCTTACTTTTCTGGTTTTCCTTGCTGCTTACCTGGAGTGGTAGTCTCCGTCCAAGCAGGAAAGCATGCATTTTGTTGCAGAGAGTCACATTTACTGCTTATATAGCTTGGATTTCTCCTTCATTTTGGTAGCATTTGTGGATGGTTGGCTCCTTCAAAATTGCAGTGGAATCCATGAGGTCTGCGTTGTTAAGACCTCCAAAGGTGAACATGTGCTGCAGGTATTTGGGCGTGGGGGGAGCCTGTGGAAATCAACATCGACGGTGTCAAGACCTCGGTCTTATTTTTGGACACGGAAGGTTTTGAGAGTATTGGAAAATCCAATGTGTATGATGATAGGTACATATCTCCGTCTGCGTGGTGTACTTCATGCAACACATTGTACCTTTTGCGAAAACGTAATAGTCGAAGTACCGCAATACGCATATATGCCTTTACATAATTATATTACGTCGCATTAGTAAGAGCTGATTGTAAAGTTCTGTTTCATGATTCGAGTGTGAACTTTGGTATGCAGGATATTTGCACTAGCAGCTATAATGAGCTCCGTTCTTATTTATAATTTGCCGGAGACGGTACGGTTTTCTACCTTGCCACGCAGGCTCATCTAGAGTGAATAAACGCTGAGATTAACTTGTAGGATGACTGTCTATTTCGAACTGTTTTTTGTCATGTACTTCGAACCTTTTCACCTTCACCAGTTACTCAATTTCGATGCAGGTACGTGAGGCTGATATCGCCAAGCTGTCGTTTGCAGTAGACTTGGCAGAAGAGTTTTATGGTCGGTAAGTTTCTTTCTCTGCCCTTTCTGTATTCTAATCAATTCTCAAGGAAGTCCTCTACTGCATCTGTGGAATTTAGGCTACATAAGAGTAAAATTTGACGACTCCTAATTCTTTCAATAACACACTTCAAATCCGTTACACCACCATTTTGACTGATTTCTTGGTTGGATGGTTGTTGGCCAAACTTGGGCGTCACATTTTGGTGACAGGGTTAAGGTACATCAACTTTGCTGCTCAATCCTCCTAGTATCTTGTATGATCTCAAAATGTTACTCGAGCAACATTTTATTTACTTGCTTCTCTACTCAAACTTGTTGCCTGAGGTTGGGTTAACCTTTGTGCTCTAAAAACGTAGCTTCATAATTGTATTTGGAAACTGATTTTGGGTGAAGTACCATGGTGTGCAGGGAAGAGAAAGTATTTTGGAACCTGCTAAGCTGCTCTGGTTGATTCAACGCGACTTCCTTGGTATTGAATCATCTTTTTTCAGTAGCTAGATTATTTATGCTTACACACCAACGTAGAGTCAATGCATATGTCGCACTGGACCCGAATTCACGCCCCTAAATAACTTACATTGATACACCTGCCATGGGCTTGCCAGAGGGAAAAACAGTTCAGGCGATGGTGGAAGAAGCGCTGCAGACCGTTCCCAATCCTGATAGTACGTTCTTTCTTTCGTAGAGGCTAATCTTTATGGTTTTCAGTGTCTTAGTGTATCATAAGTATACTTGGTTTTTTTGGTCTTAAGTTTTAGATTGGTCTTAAGTTCCATCGTAAGTAATCTCTTGCAGATTTCCGGTGTGAGGATATTGAGTCAATACTCGGATACTGATCATCTTGTTGTTGGTTGACTCCTGTGTATCTTGCTCCAGACAACAAGGACATATTCCAGGTATGTTATTCAGTTTCACATGTAGTCAGGTCAAATGCACTGACAAGTTTAATGAAACACAGCTGGAAGGATTCGTCTATTTCGTTTCATTTGCAGAAAGCGTCCATTGTATGACTTTGAAGCCTCTTGAACGTGTTATTTGGGTTCCTTTCTCATAAAGAGCACAAACTATTATTTTCAGGTGAATCGGATACGGAAATCCTTATCGTTAATGGCGGAGAATAGCACAGCTTTTAGCTTACCTCAGGTGGGTACGTCTTCTCTTGAATCCTCTTTCAAGTATCTAAAGCATAATCGCGCAAAGATTTTGGAGCATTCGTCTTGATTCAATCTGTACACATGTTAATCTATTCTTATTTTACGCATGCATGTGAACATACAAATTAAAATGTTTTCTCTTCTGGTGTACGTTCAGCCACACTTGGAGCGTACAAAGCTTTGTGAAATGGGGGACTCAGAACTTCATCATTCATATGTGAGTCAGAGGGACCGCTTAAAAAAGGTTGTGACTTCTATGATTCGGCCAAAAATAGTCCAAGGGGGGACAATCACTGGAAAAGATTTCGTCTCTCTTCTAGAACAGGTCATTTCATATCTCTCTTCCCCTTCCCCTCCATGCTCTGGAAAAGGATATTGCTGTGATCTTTTTTTTTGGCATACAAGCAACTTTGTTCACTCTGGCATGGGGTCACGCAGACGCTGGATGCTCTGAACAAAGGGGAGATTCCGTCAGCTGGCTATGTGGTGGAAGCTTTCAACAGAGCGGTAGTTGATCGATGCGTAGCGTTGTACAATACTCGTATGTCCAAATTCCAGTTGCCTGTTCGTGAAGAAGTGCTCCTCAGTGGTCATGAGAGTACCGTTCACGAGGTCACTGGGTTGTTTGAAAAGGAGCGATTTGGAAGGCAAAAAGATAACGACGAATCGTCAAGAATGCTTCTCATGCAAGTGGAGAAGGTAAAAGTTCCAGACACCCTCGATTTTCGTGAAGAGATACAAGCAACTCCTAACGAAACTTATTATGGAAATTTATGATTTGAGCAAGTTGTGTCTTTTGCAACAGTTGTACTAATCTCATCCCTCATAATTTGTTTGCAGTCTTATGTAACTCTCGTGGAAATCAATACTTTTAGGTCGTCAAGACAGTGCGATGATATCTACACAGCTTGTGAAGATCAACTGGATAGTCTACAGGGGCTGCGGTTACCTTCGATGGCGAAATTCAGTGCTGGAATAATATCATGCAACATCACATTCACCAAGAACTGCCTGGGACCTTCAAAGCCTGTGTATCAAAAGCGTTTGGAGAAGGTAACGCTCTAGTTAGAAACTTATTAGGCCCAGGAGGTCCATCATATCTCCCTCAACCTTACTTGCGTTATGAGTAAGATTAAATGATCCTTGTCTTGATATTTTTTCTGTGGATTCCTGCAGATGTGGTTAAAGGCAAGGAGCCACTTCATAAACAACTACAACCAGCGTCTTTTCAACTGGCTAGTAGTATTGTCTTTAGTCATGGTAGTTGTAGGTCGATTTGTTATCAAATTCTTGCTCCTGGAGATTGCAGCTTGGGGGCTCTTCATTTTCTTAGAAACCTACACACGCATATTTTGGTCTGCCGAGTCCCTTTACTATAATCCCACTTGGCGAGTAGTGGTCTCGGCGTGGGAAGCAACTGTTTACGGCCCATTGCTTGATTTGGACAGGTGAGTTTGATGTTGCATCTTAAGAATTTTCTTGTCCCCTGGTTGATAGATCATCGAAACTGCTTAATACATTTCAAACATATTGCAACGTTTTAATTAAAAGCTTGGGGGTTTTCATGTGCAGGTGGTTTATCCCTCTGTCTTGGATTCTATTTTTTGGATTCATAGCATACCGATTGAAGTTCGGGAGGCGTAAGAAAGGGCCAGCACCCCTGTTGCCAAGTGTCGACATTCCCAGAACCTCAAGAAGAAGTCGATTTCTGAAAATGTAGGTCAATTTCCAGAAATGACCTCGTGACTGGTCCTGTAAAGAAGGGTTAATGAGAGTGATTCTTGTCGCTGCAGATCAGTTCCAGGGTCTTTGGGATCCCATTACGAGGTAGTGTAACAATTGAGCCCTGGACCTGAGATGTAGACGTCCAAGCCGGAGGCATAAGATTAGATCATTCATGCTTTGTCTAGTCAGAAGCCTGCTCTGATTTTCTGAGCATTGCTTCATTTGTTTCAGTTCGAATCTTTCACTTATGAATTCCGTAACGAGGATTCTCACTAATCGAATTACATCTTTCTTCTATTCTCGCTCTTTCCTGTGAGACTCATACCTATTAGAAGTTGATGTTTATTTTGCATGGCCTTTCAATTACAGAATACCTTAGTCACACGAGTCCAACCTTCACTCTGAACCGGTCCAGAATGTGAAACCGTGGCAAATAATCAGATAACAACAGCTGATAAACCGTTTCTTTCCTTCTCTTAATGCCGAATCTCTCCTTGAATTCGCGAGTGTCAAACGGAAGCGATATCTGTAACTTTTATTAAACTTGGCTGTAGTTCACCCTTCACCAGATCCGTAGTTGAATGAATTCATGGTTGGGGCGCTCAGGAAGGGCTGGTGAATTTGGCTGTTGTCATCTTCTCCATGTGAAGGTTAGAAACTCGGAGTTGTGAACAGAATGAGAGAATTGGGTCTCGAAGGAGACTGTAATGCATGCAGCATGAAAGGACAAGCAGATGAAGGGAGGCGAAAACGACGAAGCCAAGACGTTGCTGCTCACAAGCCTGACAAGCCTCGGATATTGCGACAGTTTGGTTAGAGAAAGACACCGAAATGTCCATCAAACGAAAGCGTATCATACCAGCGTTCCGGCTCCACATCTCAACAATTGTCGACGTAAAATTGTGTGGTAGAGCGAGAGAACTGAAAACAAAATTCTAATTCAAGTTGTGTGCATATGCACACGTCCAAATTCCGCCATCGTTCAACGGCAATTGTCCAAGCTCAAGGGCGATGTGAAACTGCATCCGGCTCCGGTTCCGCTGCAGCCATGGCCCGCGCAAGACTCCCGAATACGATTCCTTAAAGAAGCTTCAAAATTACTGAGTGACGTGGAGGCGATCGTCGTGACGGAGCTCGGCCGACACAACCTGGAGCGCAACAGCCAATTCACATTCACCAGCGGCAAACTCTTCGCAATTTGTATAGTTAAAAACTTTGATTAGGATGTTCATATCCCTATTCAATGCTTTACTGGAAGCAATGGGCATTGTCTTTATTGTGATTATTTTTACTACATGTATCTATAGATAGATATTGCCATAAAAAATCAAGCATATTAAGTGATATCAACTTCCAGTTTATAAAGTCAGTTGCAATTACAAGTTTTACTCGAGAACTTTTGTAATTAGCAGTTCTTCCATACCAGTCAACAAATATCTGTTGCAATGTCAAAATTATTTACTACTGTGTTTTTTGTGTTATCTGATTTTATTGTGTTTCATTCAAAATTTTGTGATAAAGATTTTTTTTTTGTTAATGCAATTTAATTGAAAATACTATGTGATTATTTTAAAAGCTGTTTTTCATAATATAAATAAAACTATTTTGTTTCTTGCAATATGTTGAGATTTTTTAGATTGTTACTTTGCTAAGGAAATAGAAACAAATTAAAATAATAAAAATTGCACATGGTGCAAACATGAGTTAATAGAATGTGGATTGTTTTAAATAATGTGATAAAATCATATTTCAAAGTTGTATATTTTTTTAAATACAATATTGTACAAGATTTGAATGTTAAAATTTAAGGTTCAAATTACCTCAATACAGTTTTTTGAAATAGATAATCTATATAATCTCAAAATAAACATAAGTGTTAAACATTTATTTGCTATTATATAATTATATCAATAAATACATACATGAAACCTAACCAATACAACATAGATCACACACAAACATGTATATGTATGTATATAAATGTGTGTGTGTGTACGTGTATATATATATATAGGGAAATATTTAATTGAACCATTTTACTCTCGTTATGACACAAGGGAGGGAGGGGGAGAGGAGGATCATCTCTATTATTATAGTCACAAAGATTGAATCATGAGAGAAAGATGGGTTGATTTAATATTCGCTTTTATATATGTTTGTATGTATATATATACACAATTTTAACAGTTACTTTATTGATTAAATTAAAATCTCATTGTATATATTACACAAGCACATTGGTTTTTAACATATTGCTAAATCTATATGTTTATGATATGAAGGTAATTTGAAATATCACACTTACTAGTAGCTTTTTTGAAATTGGAAAATTCTCCTCTAGAATATGGCAATTATTAATAGTTATTTATATTTATATTTTTTGTATCACAAGGATCAGTGCAATTCGCTCAATAGGATATCAGACACACATACCGTGCAGTGGCACCTGAAAGGGAGGACCGGTATATTCCCAAACCCGGTATATTCTCGTGCCGGGCACTCCGTCGAGCCCGGTATTCAGCCCTGCCCGGTAAACAGAACCCGGGGGCTTTCATACAGTCGCAGGCTTGGTTTGGTTGCATTTCACCCGGCTATGTTGCCGCGGCTTCTACAGCCATGGCTGCTCTCCCGCGCTGCAGCCTCCTCTTCGCCGACTCTTTCCACCACGATCGCCTCTGCCAACACGTTGATGAGGTTCCTCGCCCATTCCGCTTCATCAATTTCATCGCTACGTTCGCTCTTGCTAAGATGTTTTTGCTGCAAGCATTATTTTTTTTTATTTTTGTTTTTATTTTTTCTTTGTTGTCTTTTGTTATTTCAAACTACAAGTTGGAGCGATCGACAATTAGGGTTTTCTGCGTGCGCTCATCATTGCTGTTTTCCTCTGTCAAGTGGAGAAGAGACTCGTTGTGCGGTTGATCAAATGCGGATAACATTGGCATCGGGCCACTGAATTTAATAACATGCTGAGAACGAAATTATGGTGTGGTCGAATGAAACGAAAGACACGCGGGGTTTTGTAGCTTTAATTTGAACTTCGCCGCTGGTGTGGAGGATTGGTCGTGGGATGGGCAGCAATGGTTATCGTCTCCGCTGACAGTTTAAACAATTGTAGTTTTTCTGTTGGCTGTTGTGCTGGGAAATTGAAAATGTCGAGGGTGTGTGTTTGCTGCGGCGTGACAGTGGTCTCTTGAAGCTCAATTTGCGTCTAAATATTTGATTCAAAGCCAACTGTTTAATTACAGATGAAAATCTCAAACCCAACACTGAGGTTCAAATATTTGTAAGTTCGTCATGGATTTTTCTGCGTGAGTTACGTCCTTTCTGGAAGCACAGGGTCTGGAGCTGGAAAAATTCTACGGTTCTCAGATTTTAATCTGTAGGCTGTTATAATTTTTTTAATTTCTTAAATTAAGAATCTAATAGTTTTTATATCAGCAATCTTTATTACAGGTTTTATGATGTTAGCTTGAGAATATGTTCACTGGTACAGTAACATACTGATAATACGACATTCAGGGTTTACATCTTGATGCGCTGAGAGTAAAGTGTCCAGGTTCTTGTTATGCATTGTCTTGGACAATATATAACGTGACATTGCGTGGGGGATGTTGATGTTGCCTCATCCGTTTTCACGATTTTGGAAATGTTAGCTTGAGAGTATGCCATACTCTCAAGTACTCACACGTTTATTGTGAAGTTGTGAGATCCAAGAGTTTTGAAGACTGCACTAATACTTTTCTCATTTTATGAACAATATTGGTTTTCGCAGTGCTGATTTTTAAGAGATGTATTTTGTAGTGCCTTAGAACTGCTGCAATGTTTTTTTTTCGGCTATTGAGAAGCACTAGACATAGATTCTGGCAGAAGAATCCAACTTTCTGAACGTTTTTCAATTTTTAAGTTGTCATTGTGCATACTTTGTTGGATGTTCATATCTGCTCCAGGATTCTCAGTGGTCAATGTGGGGCGTTTTTCCAGGTTCGATTTACGGAACCAGTGGTCATAACTGCCTGTGAGGTTGTTGAACTACATCAGCCTTCTCGGTGCCCTACTCTTGCTTTGAAAGGGTAAGTCTTAATGATTCAGTTTTATTCCATTTTTAATTATTGTTACTACTTTTTCGAAATGAATAATTCAACGACTAGTCTCATTCGGAAGTTTTAACTAAAATTTTTAATATGTAGAAATTATTACGAAGAGCAGAGTCATATTTACATATAATTCTTACCGAAGTAGGATACTGCCGGCTTCTTTGTTGAACATCTTGTTACACTCTGCGCTTTAATAATAGCTGTGGGTACACTCAGGAATGTAGGACGTTTAAGTTAATTGTTGCAGACGACATTCTGGGATATCATGCTGAGGTGCATTATAATATGTAAAATGAGTATCTACGTATCCAGAAGCATTCGTGTATCACACTCTTTATCCTTTAGCATATTTCAGTCGCGGTCTGTATATATTAGGAGTCATTCTTTTAACTGCTACGTTGAAGTCGATTCGGATACTGTGTTTGAAAGCAGAGTCTAACTCTATGTTTGTCGCTTGTCGTGGCTTTCAGAATTACAAGCCCAGAATCATGTGCATTAGAATTTTACGTGCGCAGTGGAAGAGATTCACGTTTCCAGCGCTTAGGGCCTGCTTTTGTTCATTCTCCAGCTGCGGTATCATTCCTTGATGTGCAGGTAGTGTTCTCTGCTATGTTTAGCTGGATAGTCGTTTTCCTTTCCAGGGGGGTCTAGTAATAGTTGGTGCAATAATAACATTATTGTATTAAATTCAATTCAGTAACTTCACTTGCTTGTTTGTTTCCTTATTGTTTTTTGTGACTTAATCTAAGCAATCATGGGGTTATGGATATTGTATAAAGGTGATGCAAGTGGTATGAAAATTGTGTTTTGCATTGAACGAGTTTAGTTCCTCACTGAAAAGCCTTCACAAAGGCCAACTTTCCTGGAGCTGGTCTGTACTAAATGAAATGGAAGTGGCCATAAATACATGTTTCTCAAAAAGATAGGCTGATTTTATAATTAACTTCTAGCAACTTCGTCGTACAGGCGGCTGTTACTGAGCATCTTGTGCTACGAGGCAGCTACAAGTCTCTTACGCTGGTGATATATGGCAATCTTGCAAGTGAGCTATGCGTAGATAACAATCCGGATACGAGTAATGTCTCTCAAAGAGCTACTTCAAAAAGTGACTCCCTGCGAGAGATTTTGTGTACACAACCTTCTAGTATCTTGTCTCTCAGTAACTTACAACTGTGTACTCCTCCGACTAAAGAACAAGGGATTTTGCTACAACGGTTAATAAAATATGTGGACGGAAGAGATGCCACGCAACACATGGTGTCGATGTTACTTACAGCCGCAGCCGCATGGCATCTTTCTCATCAACGTCAACACAAAGGTGCTCAGTGGTGTGTTTTGAAGAAGGATGACCCGTTAGATGGGTCGAGAAGCCTTCTCTGTGATGATTCTATTCGGGAGATGTCAGAGCTTCACGATTTGTTGCAGCAGAAAGAAGGCGATGATAAGAATACGTCTTCAGATGAAGCGAATGGTCAAGTGCTGGTGCAATTGTCTCTGCACTGGCTACAAGTAGGACTAGATCCCTCTGCTGGATTAAATTCTCCAATCTCTGCGGTATTATTCCTTTCTCAAGCTCACTGAAGGCAGAATATTATTATTATTCCTGTTGACTAGATGGTTCAATTTGCTTCGTCATCGTATCTTGCCCAATGGTTATTGCCATTCTGAGCACCTCAAAGGTTTGTAGTTATTTTAAAATGGCCAATAGGTTGGACCAAAGTTTAATGGCTGAATGAGTCAAAGTAGCCAGGAAAGGTAGAGCAAATAGTAACTGCGTTCAATTTTATATTAATCCATGTTCAGTAACCATACTGTTTATATATCCTCTCTTAATTCCTTTTTCTTGTTCTTACAGGTTGAGAGCCTTTTAGGAGGGCTAGCTGCAGTCCAGCTTCTGTGCACTTCTTGTCCCAAAGATGTTCCTGCTTTCTTAGCTGGAGGGGGGATGAGGTTG
Source organism: Physcomitrellopsis africana (assembly GCA_036785485.1). Classification (NCBI taxonomy): domain Eukaryota; kingdom Viridiplantae; phylum Streptophyta; class Bryopsida; order Funariales; family Funariaceae; genus Physcomitrellopsis; species Physcomitrellopsis africana. The sequence continues at coordinate 181,085 of JAWRVF010000574.1, forward strand.
TTGCATCAAGTTGTGGAGGAGATCTCGGGAACTTCTGCCTTGCTGTTGTTTGCTTTAACCTCCGTTGAGTGTATACTCCGCCATGGATCTGGCTGTAAGGCATTTTCAGCTCAAGACAAACGCATCTTTCTTTCATTGCTTGAGAAGAAGCAACGCCCTCCCGTTGTCAGTCTTCTCCAGCGAATTTTACAACGATTTCGGTGCTATGAGCTTGCAGTTGCCATTACGGTAATGTTTATTATTATTATTATTATTATTATTATTTCTGGATGAGCTATATTCAATCCTCTGAAAGGAAGAATAATATTTTGAGAAATACCTTTGGTTTCTGTGTAAATTGTGTCTCGTCTCTGTTTGTTGTCTTTCGTTGCTGTCATGCCTTACCATTTGGTTAAATGAATTTTTGCAAGTGAAGGCTAACAAAGGTTTGTGGTTTTTAGCAGCGATTAGTGGAGCCTTTAACAAATCTGGGTCCTGCTCAAAATTCGGACACCATTAAAGAAGCTTCAAAATTACTGAATGGTCTTCTGGTATGCATAATATTTCCTGTTTTGGATGAGCTCTTTTCTTTTTTTCTTTATTTTTTTTGGCCTGTGAAATGACACTTCAAAGATCCGTACCTCACGGGCATTTTTCTGATTGGAGGGCGCTTGTAATGGAACAGATTGCGCTCAGTATCAAGAGTTTCGTTGAATGCACTTCAGTTGAGTACAATTGGGTGAAACAAGAGGCAAAGTTGCTGACTTCTGCTGGATCTTGTTACGACGATTTCACAAGTTTGTCAGAAGACGTCGATTGTGCGCTTCTTTCAATCCTTCAGGTATGATCAAGTTTAGCCAATTTGTCGTGCAGTTTAGTGAATTTACATATTCCTAGTGATCGATTTTGATGAGAGTTTTTAGTGGTGGCTACTTCGAAATTTTATATTTCCTTGCTGAGTTTGATGGTCTCTGTCCTTGCTTGCATTTTATGCCATGCATTTTCTACGTTGCTTGCTTGCTTACGATGCTGTTGGTTCGTTCGACTAATTTGAAACTACTATGACTATTCTATGTTCAACTCCTTTTAATGTTCGAAAGTAAGTCAAAAGTAGTAAATGGATGCAGGAAACAAGCTTTATTGAATCGCTTGCAGCCTTCTCGTCTGTACGACATATCTGGCCTGCAAATGGAAGTGCGCCAAATGTAAGCATTGAATTTGCTTCAGCTACACAAAGATTCCTACTTCGCCTTCTTGAATGCCGTTCAGGTTTGTTCAGGACCATGAGGTTTTCTATTCGCACGCTTTTCACAACCTTCTTTGTTCTTGGGATGAATATGAGGTGTTTTCCTTTTGAATCATAGTTGTTACTGCTGCTCATTCAAGTCATTCAGAGCAAGGTCTTGCCAATGTTTGTTGGATCATAATTAGATTAAAGAAGGCTTTGGTTTTAAAAGATGATCGATGCTTACTGTGTTTGGTTGGCAGGATTACTGTTTCTTGGTGCTGATATGGAGTCACTAACGAAGGTGATATCTGGCCTCAAGAGTGCATCTGAGCAAGAGCTTGAGGTATTACCAATACGACATGTGACCGTGCTATCCTCCTTGGGCTATTTATGTACCCCTGGAAGTATGGCTGAGATATTGCATAGCAGGATTTCTATGGTAAGATTTATCCTTTCGCGCTTAGCAACACTGATTGATTGGGATTGAACATTTTTCTCATCTTCTGCGGTTGTTACGTTGCTGGTTGTATGGTCAAGTTGTGCAAGTCTTTTTTAGTACGTTTGCAAATATTGAACTCAAGGTGTGCTGCTTGTGGTTCTCTTGGTCTTCAGGTTTCTGCAGCAGATCGCTTTGTAGGTGCCGACGCAGGGTCCGATGCTGCATTTGGGGCTCTTTGGGATCTTGCTTCTATGAGCAGGTTGTCGTCACCTACGTATCTTTTAATACGTAGTGAGAGCTGGACTTCATACTGTCGTATCCCTCCCAGATCTACCTTTTCTCTTGGAAGTTAATCCAGCTTTAGAAACATTTCAACTGAAAGTTATTGCTTGCAATCTTCATGCTGTTCACTGACTTGTTCCTTGCCTTTCTAACCATAAAAAACTCTACTTCAATCTCTTTTTGTTTCAGATCAGAAGCTGGCAGACAGGCAATTTTGGCTATAGTATCGTTTCCAAAGGTATACAATCATCGAATCAATATGATTGTCTGTTCGTCTCTGTGAATATACATGTTTTTAGGGGACAGTACAGGCCGGTGAAGTTTCTCTTTTATTATGAAGGTAAAGGAAGTAATGCCGAATTTTCTCATTATTTTTCAGGTTTTAACGGCCCTGATTGAAGCTGTCCACTCTTCACCAGATCTTGCAGAAACAATGGGTGAGGTTTTAACTGGAGCCAATCAACTGTTTATTTGATCCCAACCAGTTAAGAAGGGTGCAATCGAATGTGTTGTTAATGGCAACGTGTCTGAGGAATAATTCGTATATTTAATTGCAAATATATATTTCGATATGTCCTCTAAGGATTACCGGATAGAGTCCAACATTCAGCTGAGCTTCAAGTTGTTGTCTACTCAGTGTATTTCTTCAGTAAAATCCTGTATAATATAGGAGATTTACTTGGTCTTTGCTTATATGAGGTGGGCTGTGGATAGGGGGTGCAGGAGGACATTTTGCAGCGGAGGCTCTACAGAAGGTGTTTTGTGATTCTGCCTTGGTCAATCAAATTGCTCTCACAGTTCATGCTTCGGCTTTGCAGACTGCTTTGCAAGCAGCTTGCAATAGTGGGATGAGTAGCTGTAGTAAGCTTGTTGAGTGGGTGGAGGCTGCCGTCGTGTATCAAAAGAAGGGAGCAGTTGGTCTACTCAAGCACGCGACAGCTCTGATTGGCCCGCTGAATACGAGTACGACTATTCATGTGGATGGATCTATGGATGATGATGCAAACAATCTGCATGATCGAGCCCCTGGTTCTGAGCTTCCTAACTCTATTAGTAAAGGAACCGGTTCAACACCAATTCAAGATTCGGCTATTCATGCGCTAACTATTTCTTTAAGGCTCCTAGCCTCGGCTGGGTGGAACTTGGTATGGCTAACACATTCTTCGCTAATCTGTTCTAAGTTATGTTCCTAGTACTTGTGGCAATTTTCGAGGGTACATCATGTGGTAGAGCTTTGAATCAGACAGCCGTTTATTATGTTTGCAGGAAGTTGCTGCATCGCTTTATGGAGACGGTGCTGTTGGTGTTGTGAATGTCATATTAGAGCACTGTGTGGCAGCGCTTCAAGCTTCATCTAATGAATTTGGTAAAACTTAGTTCTAGTCTTGTATTGCTAAGAAACTGAAGCTTAGGGAATGCTTCTAGAACCCAGATCATGAATATGAACTTTAAGTAGCAGTGTTCCTAATCTCGTTACAGATCTAGACCTGAAACTTGCTCAAAATTAACGATCGTTTGCTGCAGATGATGATGATACAGAAGAAGACGAAGGAAGGGGAGAAGATTTTCACAAAGAACAAGCTCTGCTCGCTTTACTCTTGCCAACTCTCATTATGCTGCTCTCTTTGCTCAAGTGTTTGCAGGTGTCCATTCACTGGTCTCTTTACTAGCAAAATCAGGTTCTTTTTTGTTTAGGGTTGGAACTAGCAGGTTGTTAAATAGGGGTATTGAAATTAAAAGAAGGTACATGCCCTCGTCTGAGTCTAATAATTGACCTAGACAGTGTTTAACGTCAAATGGGAATATTTGCATTGATTATTATTTTAATACAGAAGAGTAAGTGTAATGTTCATTTTAGTTTCAGTGGTTGGTTTTGATAACCTGTGTATTCATAGTAATATCATAAATCATGAGTTCCGACGCAGTTTTTATTGGATGCATGTTGTATGATGAGTTAGGAGCTGCCGTATTGTTCTGAACATCTTGCATCAAATGCAGAGCGTAGTTCAACATTTTTGCAGCACAAGACTGCTAGATCTCTTAACACAGCTGCATCATGTTGTTAGGTAAATATGATGACCTCTGCTTTATCCATAGAGATTCTATTTGTTGTGTTCGTCGGTCGGTATGATGATTCTGATGGGATTATATGATTGAAATTTGGTGGGAAACTAAGATGTCAAAATGTGGTCCCGATGAATGGAATTCCGCTTGTTGACTTGGTTTTTGAAGTACCGTCTTAACGAGACGTTCAATTTCTGGTGTTTTAGTGCGAAAGCAGGAGCTCATGGGACAGCCCCACCATATTCCTGGACTGGGGAAGTTTTAGAGTTGGGAGCTGTCCAGCAAGTGTTAGCATCGCTGTTGGCCTTCTGGCCGGTGCAGGGCTGGACTCCAGCTCTAATGCCACGGCTTTTTGGGTCCAGTTCGACTTCTCTGCCTATGGATCCTACAGAAGCCTGCAGTGTAATATGTTTGCTGGTGTGTGACCTTTTCAGCTATTTTTGGTGAATTTTTCTGAATGTAATGTTGAAGATGTCTCGCAGTTTTTAATTTTGATTGATTGCTTAATTTTATTTTACTGTTTTTTAAATCTTTTTGGGTGCTTAGACATCGTCTTGAATGAATTGTGGCATGTTATGTGTAGGAGGAATTCCTACCTCCAGAATGCCCCCGGACGTTTATGGACAAAGCCGCAGTTTTGGATGTCTATCGCACAGTTGCTGTTGGAAACATTCATGGCGTGGAGGTGATGCCTGCTGTTTATTGGCATACTTCTCCAAAGCATACGGACAAAATGCTTCATGTGCTTTCTCCTTTCTTGGAGCAGATTGGACAGCTTGTTTTCCATTTAGCTTCTTGTGTAAGTTCTTCTGCTTCCACTTACAAAGTTTCTTGTACTTTGGTTTATGGATTCTTTTCTATATTAAAGATGTTTTGTCCAATGCCAGAGTTCCAACTTTTTCATTAAGGATGGCATTGTAAATAAGAGAAGTTTTCCTGTTTCGATGTTACGATTCAACTTATCTTCAAATACCAAAGAGTTCTTGTGTAGAGATCTGAGTTTTTTGGAGTTAGTCTGGCTTAAGAAATTATTTTCAAAGCATTATGAGTGGAGACTAAAGTACAGATAGCAATGCAGACATCTGATGTGGTCCAGGAGAGGTTGACGAACCTGGTAGTTCGGTTGGCATGTCAAAGCCCTGAGAATGCAGTCATTGTTCTGCGGCCTGTTCTATCTTTTCTCCAACAACGCACTGCTGCAGCAGCAAAATCATTACTTAGTGAAACTGATGTCCTCCAGGTATGAATCAGTTCCTCTAGTGCCTCATGCTGAGCTTGAATCACCTTTTATCTGGAGCTTTCATGACAAACGAAACTGGTTCCTCTGATTCGCATACATAATTGCGAACAGAGGATTTGTGGTATTGATCTTTTGTTTGTTTGCAGGTAACTCACATGCTACACTGGGTTGCTCTTTTGACAGTACATGCTTCTTCCAAGGTGAGCAGTCCACAAGCCGCATTACTCCAATTGTCTTGGACCCAGAGCTCTTGTGAGTTCGTAGGGTTCAAGCTGATACTTTCTCCTTATTTTAGAGCAATTACGATTCTCTTCGTAGTTAGTGGTTGCATATTCTGTGATGAAATTACTTGTTCTTTCTTTTTCACGTTTATGATCACATCTATGGAAGTCATTTTTCCTATATCAAGTTCATCCTTGTATGTTTTCTGGGATCTTGATGTCGATTGTGAGGATCTCAAAAGATTGATACTCTTTTTCGCAGGCACTCCTTCTGCAAGAAGGAATTGTACAGATCCTATTACAGGTGATCTCTTTGGAAGCAACGCCCAGTATTCCAGTCGGCAAATCGGGTTGGTTAATGTGGAGCCTTCGAACCGTCGCATGGTTATGTGACACTGAAGTCTGTTTCCTGCCTGCTGCATCTGTTGACAGGTGAGCGCTTGATGTCACCTTGTCTATCTTAGTCGCAAGACAGTGCCGTTTCATTTTAGTGTGGACAATTTTTTACGAATATGTCTTTGATCTTACACCACTAGAGTAATTTGGAATAATGTTGTCCAGAACATCTTTGCAGGCATATTTCAGAAGATTGCCCAAACTATGACGACTGCTGCGCTATAGCTTCCTCGCTATTGCAGCATTGTCAAGTAAGTATTAACATTTTCAAGTGGCCTGGGTGTTTTTATTTAAAAAGCAAGTTTTTGTTCTTTTTTGGGTCCTGAAATCCTGCTTCCATGATGTGCTTGTATTTTAATTTTTACCACATTGTGATTATTGTAATCTGCAGAGTTATCTAATATAATGCACTTGTTTGTAGTTGATGCACGTGGAACCACAGACTGAAGTGCTTGCAGACGCATTTGAGAAGCTAGCTAGCCATGATTTAGGGCGTGCTGCAGTGGCTTCAGTTGCTCTGGGTCATGTTGGGTGTGCTACTCACATGAATAATCATGATACTCCAGAGTCTCAAATATCAGGGGTGTTCGACAAGGCTAGCCCACCTTTTCTAAAACTTTGGCAGAACTTTGTCTCTGCCATGGGGTTAGTGGAATTGAACCCTGTCCTTGTGAGACTTGTCCGATGCTTCGCCCAAGTAGCAATTGTTCTAACAGAATCAGGGCAAAGGTAACATTGCTTCTTTGATTCCCATAAATATTTGCTCTCTTTTGCTGATGATTCGCTGTAAATTTAATTCATCATATGGAGGCCTTCTGGATGTTTCGAGTGCTTGACAAAGTTATCTAGTGTTTTTTCGAAGTCATGGTCGCACTCAAGTGCCTTTATATTTATATTTTTTAAACTTGTGCTAGTTTCTTTCAATTTGAATTAACACAATTTGCATCTATCTCCTTAATAAACCCTTTTAAACTTTTTTAGCATATTCCAGAAATGGTATACGTGTTTTTTCTATAAGTATTATATGTTTTCAAAGGTTCACACGAAATGCCATGTTATATTGGATTCGTAACAAAGATTATCAAGGATATGATGTGGTAAGAAATAATTGCTAATAATTAAGTCTTTCATATTAGTCATGCATGCATGTATGCTTTCTCTGCACTGCATAGTAGTGCTCTGCATCTGTCTACAGGACTCACTTCTTATGATTACTTACGCGATTACCTTTCTGAGCTCGTGCAGTTCAGTAGGAGGAGTGGCCTTAAGAGCTCTGTTTGGACTCGATGTAAGTTCTGAGACTACAGAATCGAAAACAGTCGGAGAACGAGACGATAAGTTGGAAGCACCATCACGTGTTGTGAGCATTCTTCAACAACATTTAACTGACATCGAGGATTCTAACGCTTCTTTTTCAGTTTTCAGATCTTCTGTGCATGAGGTAATAATTTTATTTGGCAAGAGTGAGATAGAATATCAATTTGGAAAGAGATAAATTCGTTGATTGAAAACAGATAAATCTTTAACAGAGTGGTTAAACTATGCTGTTCTGAACAACGACATACTGCTACTTCTGTGCAAAAATTTAGTATTGTTAATGCTCATTCTCAGTGATTGCCTGTGAACATTACCTGAAAATGACGGTTTTGTCTTAATCATTGTTGTGTCCATTGAGAGTTAAATCCGTAAGCATGTGTGGTTATGCTATTGCAGGCTCTCTCTGCAGTTTCCTCTATGCTGAACTACTTAACTGCTTCAGAAAAAGAGATTGTTCTTCGTGAAGAGATTGAATTGCTGATTAACCGTTTACCAGCTGCACGCCCTGTGGCTGAGCGTCGAGCAGAAGCTATTGCAGCACAAACATCATCGTGCTTTGGCTTAATATCTTTTGTGGATGATGGGGTGAAGCCCATGGACACGGACATCAGTGAGGCTATTAATGGTGAATCCAAGGGCACCATACCATGGGATTGCCCAAAACTGCCGCAAGAGAGGCCAGTGATGAAAATGAGAACGTCAAAGAGAAGAGTTATTTCTACTATAGAGGTTGCTAGTAAACGACAGCGTGGTGATGGTGCCATGAGCGCAGTAGCTAGTCGGACGCCTGTTTTGGTGACTTCAAGCCGACGTGATACATTTCGACTTAGAAAACCTAATACAAGCCGACCACCGTCTATGCATGTGGATGACTACGTCGCACGAGAGAAGAGCAGCGATGTCCTTTCAGGTAGCAGTCCTGCTGCCGCTGCCACTCCACTGCAGCGCTCAAATTCTGGTACAAGGAGAGCACCTTCAATTCATGTGGATGAATTCGTGGCTCGACAACGAGAAAACCAACAATCAGATATTCCATTAATTCAAGGTTATGCAGAAAATGGTGGTTCTAGAGCCGGACTTGACTTACTAGATGGAGATAATGGAGCAGACCTGTGTTTGACTGATAGGAACCCACGTATCAGTCAAATAACCGCTGAATACTCCAGTGTCAGCGTGGTAGTGTCGAGCGTGGCAACCTTTTCTGCCGCACCACCTCCGGCTCTCGCAATGATGAATACCTCAGGCATAAATACCGAAGTCTTGCAGAGGAATTCTAACTTTCACTCAGCTTCAGAGCACACTGGCTTCTCCTCACAGAGATTGGGTGGAATGAAAATGGAGCAGAACAATGGCGGAACGTGCCCAGGAGTTGAGATCAACAGTCAGCCTCCATCATCAGTGGTAAAAGTAAAACTTGAAAGAGCGCCATCCATTAACAGTGTCTCTGCTGGGCTACCGTCTCCTTTTCAACCTTATGAGCAAGAATTCAATGCTACTGTGGCTGCTGCTGTGAAGATGGAACCTAGACAGCAGCCTGATAGTAACATCATGGCACGGACATTGCACGCAGAAGTCCCAGCAGCACCTCCGCAGCAGCAGGCATCTCAATCAGATTTAGCTTCCCATCTTCCTCCCCCACCACCTCCTGCGCCCCCGTCCCCGTGGTTGGATCAGCTGCGGAGATTGGATCCTTCGCTGCTCCCTCCTGTCATCCCTAGGCTGATACCTGGGATGGATGTGCTTCCCTACAATCATGGATCGGGGTCAAGACCACCTGCAGATCTGCAAGTTGGTGGAGTTGTATTGCAACCTCCTGCAGGTTTATGGCGTGATTCTACTCCTGTATTTTCTGGCCTTCCTCCACCTGCTCCTCCAATCCCTGGTCCCAACCCGCATGGACCTCAATTTGTACAGCAATCATTTATGGGTGCGAATAGATCCTTAGATACTCTGCAAGGTTATCCAGGTAATCATGCAGGCACAGCATCTACTAGTGATCACAGATTTGGGAACTTAAGTGGTCCACCGTCTGGTCAGGGATCATCACCTCTTTTTCAGCCCCCAGTTCCAACTGGGATGCCTCCTTCGCAGAACACGCTCAGTTCAGAACAGTCCGTGCACCGACCTCCACCGTTACATCTTCAGGAATCAGAAATCATTGCACAGCAAGAACCAGGAGCAGTTTTGCAGCAAATACTTCAGTCACCAGACACTATTCACGTAAATTATCAATCTCTTTCCATTATTTACTATTGAATGGAATATGCTTACATATATTCTGACGTTGTGGTTTAGAACTCTCTTGTTTACCAACCTAGGCTGCACCTTCATGCTTATTGACTGTTTGTTCTGTGATTCTTACCTTTAGAAGTGAACCTTTACCGGAACACTTGGCTCTCCGAAATGGAGATGGACATAGACTCCATGTCTTGAAGTAGAATGCATTCCTCAGTAATTGTTAGTATGATCAATGCTTGGTACTGAATTGGTGCTGATTGACTCATGATACGCGATGTTTGTGATGCGATCAGGAACTTCTAAAGGACACCAAAAAGCTCCAGCAGCTGTTAGAGCAGCATCCAAAACTAGTAGCTCTTCTGCAGGTATTTTTGAAATAATTAAGCTGATGTTACTTCATGCTTTAGCAGGAGCCTATTTAGAGGCTTTAAGACTCTTTGTGTCTAATTATATAGGGTTGTAAGCCTGTGAGTTCATAAATTTTGTCAGTAGGCTGTATCCATTCAAAAATGCCATTGGTGCCCCTTCCTCCGGTGCATACGTGGTTGTATTTCGTCACTCCTTTCCTTGTCTGATTTCTTGACGGGCTTGTCATGCAGGAAAAAATAAGTCACGGCATGTTGTGAGGTTGGCTTGTTTTCACATGAAGAAGGCTTTTGTAAGGTTTTTGGGCACACGAACTACATTATGCATGCTCTCCTTGCAATTTATGCTCCTTGTAATCAGGATCGGATACTGCGACACCATTCTCCTAATTTTCCCCAAGGTTCGTCAGGTGAAACATCCGAGGAGACACTCTAGTCTAGAGTCTAGAATAGCTTGTTAGATTTTGTCTTTATACAGTATAGGTACCCTTCTTGTGGTAATCACTTACGAGTTTGTATGTACATAACGACAGGAAACATGCAGTTATCCTGATTTTTGATGGTAAAATTAGAAGATTTTCAAGAAGCCCTTGCTGAAATATCATCAACGGCTGTAAGCATTATATTCAGTCGGTCCCTGCTATTTCTGTGTCATATATTATGTTGGGACTAATGCAGCAAGCTGGCGTTTCGGGTCTTTGAGAAGTGCAACGCGCTTCATTTCCTTTTCTCTGGAAGTTTTTGAGGCGGACAAGGATCCGAATTGGACACAGGGTGGATAATTTCTGACACATGATCACTGCAAGTGCATTCAATTATTGGTTGGTTCAGGGTCGATGCTTGATACATGTTGCAGCATATGAGCTTGTAATAACATCGCTGCAATTACCCCACGTTTGGCAGGAAGGCATCATATGTTTCAGATGAGCGAACAATACTTATTTTTCCCGATTCATGCGAGTCTGAGTACTGCGATTTCCTTTGGCACTAATTTTGTTGTATGCTAGAGTTTATTTGCAAGATAATGACAGTATTAGTATTTCTTAAAGATATTAACAGTTCTTTGATTTTACCAAATATTGCGTTTGATGTTTAATTACTCATGTTTGCCCTAGTAGAATACCTTAATTTAGATTTGGTCTTTTAAGTTCTTTTAGTGATAAATCGGTTATCTCCAGTTTTCTTTGGCCTACCTTGAATGCGTTGAATTCGCGTACTAGTGTATCTTGCAAATTGCCTTCGTGAAAGTTTTTGATATTGATGTGAATTGCAATAATGAAATGAACAGTTTTGTTCTGTTTTGCATGACTGAGAACTGTACTGGGACGAGAGTCCAAATTAGAGGGATTGAGAATGCGCGTGCTGTATTGTCGAAAGTTTAGATACCAGCTGCCGTTCATCTTTCTACTGATTCTGTGTTGTAGCGAGACCATTCTTTAACATTTGAAATGTTGTTTCCGTCTAAATCTCCTCGTAGGCATTTGTATGCATGTTTGTTTTATTCTAGTTGTCAAGCGAATTTATTAGTTTGGTCAGAGCACCAGAGCAATGTACAACAACTCTGTGTACTAATCTTGAAAGAATGAGTTGGCTAAGAAATTCTGAACATCGTCTGGCGTAAGTTAACCTTTTCTTTTCACGCAGCCTTACTTGCAGATCCTTCTTCCTGCAGTAGGGTCAATCAGAGTAAATGAAACAGCGGGTCAATCTTTTGACCAAGTTGAGCAAACTGTGAAGGTCATGTTCCAGAGAAACCGGAAGAGCATGACCTTGGTACGCTGCGCAGGCTCGCCAAGTTGACTTCCTTACAGCCTCTCTTGTGGGAACCATAGGGCTTGGACCAACTGCCCGCGCCTCCTTCTCAACAGCTTGAAAATTGAACCGTGCTCTCGACCCGCTCCCGTCGTTAAACTTCCTCGGGCCTTCGAATGTGATACCAAGTTTCCATGTTGAATATTCGCACAATAGTTATGATTTCAGCTATTCCAGCCTATAACATGTTCGACACCATTAGGATGCTCTGAGACCTCATAGCATACCAATGATTGAGAAACTTAGTTAAGGTCATTATTAAGAAACATAATTCATCACAATGCTGGGAATTCCCTCGGTGTAGCATAGACCATCAATAGTGTTGCTTTGATGAAGACACTTCGAAGACCTCTCAGCTTTCGAATGCCAAAGAATTATAGTAAATAGCAAGATCTCTCGATTGCGAATTGGTTGACAAAGAGGTTGATACCAGCGACGAGCTTGACTCCATGATTGACTTGCATAACATCAGCAAGTCAGCGAAGTGAATATGCAGGTGTAGTAAGATCTATTCTCCGTGAATTCTCAGAGAGTTTACAGCATTGCAACAGAAATACTCAGAGAGTTAGCTCATCACCATTCAATCTGCCGTTTATATGGTCGTGGAGAAAGCCTTAAACATCACTCCATGCACTCCCCTCGCGCCTTACATGAACCACTGTCAGGTTTGCTTGACAGATCCGAACTAAAGAACCCCATAAATCACCTCCTCGTGACATGGAAAACATAGAGAAACATGCACAGGAATGAAGCTAAAAATTGTGTACCCAGAAGTGGTCGTAAAGTGGGGGTAGAAGGCAACATTAGAGGAAGGAAAGAGTGCTCCAAGGGCGAAAGAACTTCGTGGAAGGTTGGAAGGGAGGGAGTGACGCGGCGGGCCCTGAGCGCGCCATGGAGGCCTTCCAGCTCGACACTACTGACAAAAAGCACAGCTGGGTTTTATTTTAGGATTTCGCCTTGGGAATCACGAGGGGTTCACAATACTGGTGAACAAGTTCCACATAGAGCGGAAAAAAGGTTCGAATAATAAAATAACTCTAAAGATTTGATTCCAATATTCTGTGTAAGAGAAGTAAACGCAACACGTTTAGATTGTGATTCTGAGCTCCTGATTTTAAGATTATAAAAAGGGTTAACGTTTGTCCATAGTGCTTCATGCCCTTGTTGTTGTTTACGTGTTAAATTATTTAGGTGTTTGTTTGTTTATTTGTTTGTTTTTTCTATTTTTTCGTGAATTGTAGAGTGATTCAATTTGAAGATGGACTTGAGGTTCTTTGTGCGGTAGACAAAAGCATTTAAATATTTTTGATTTGTGTCTTATTGTGTTTCATTCTCTTGAAATTATTTAGTCATTGTTTTTAATATTTTGTGGTTTTGAACAGTGATTAATTCAAGGAGATGTATGCATAGAAGAAACCAATCTTGTTTTATAAATGTCAACTTCCATTGTGAAAACTTGCAAATAACACTTATATTGCTTAAACAATAAGTTGTGGAATAACAACTTCAATGCTTTATTAGAAGTTTCTTCCAAGAACATGTTCAATTTGTTTATAAAGATTATTTAAATTTAATCATACTTTTTAAGTTATAAGCCAAAATAGTTGCATATGGAATGCAATATGAAAGTAACATAGGCTATTGATAAAAAAGTATATTTTACCAAATTATTGCACAATTTTAGGTTTTTTTTTTTTTTTTGATAAAGTTTGTAGAGTTTATTCTATTTTAAAACTCAAAATGACATCTATTCTAAATAGATCAATATTATGTATTTTAATTTATAATTTTATAATTCTTACAAATTTTGTTCAAATTTATTTTTTTCAAATTTACAAAAACTAATACAAATTATGATTATAGAAGTAATTTCAATTTGTGATTGTTAAACTTGCATTGCAAGATTTAAAAAATAATTTAAATATGAAGTTTTTTATTAGTTGCTTAGATATTATCTTTATTCTTGTTAATTAATTGAAATAATGTATTATCATTCTTGTTAATTAATTGAAATAATATTAATGATTGCAAAATGATTTAAGTATAGATTGTAAAATAATGTATTATCATTAATATTATTTAATATTTGATTAATTATATGTTTTTTATATTAATTTAATCAAACTTTAATCATTATATTTTTATGATATATACTACTATAATTCTATATGCTTATTTTTGGAATTTCGCAATTGTTGATCTATTATTTTAAACAAAAATCACACAATCATATGCAATCTAATACAAACAATATATTTGCACTTTAAACAATTCATATAAAATCATCTAGTAACATATTTATGAAAATCTTGTGTTGTGGTAATTTTTTTAAACTTTGAATTTGAATAACTTTAACACTAATTTATCTATTAAAAAACAATAATAGATTATATAGATTTATTTTTTCTCAACACCCAACTTCAGTGAGTGATTTTGACTGGCTTCAGAGTTCCCATGTGATCCAACTAATGCCCCCCATAGAGATAATACCAGCCGGCAAAGATTTCACTCCCCTTTCTGGAACCTTCCGAGATCGGCAGCCCACCTCACTTCGCTAATGCTTCCGCTGGAACTGCGAGAGCCCGCCGCTCGGCACAATTGCGCACCGCCTTGTTGCACAGTCTTACATCGGGTGCCGATGCTGCAGTGCAAGATCATGGTCGAGAGTGGACTAGCAGAAGAGTCCTCCAAGTCTACCTTGTGTGTTATTGATCAGGAAGCTGTTTTGCTGCAATGCAGCGTGGGCTGGGAGGGAGGTTGGTGGTGTCGTCCATCTCCGGCTGCCACCTCTTCGAGGCGTGAAAGTAGCCATAAAGGTGCCGTTTCTACAGTAGCTGACGAGGTGCCAATTTCTAGATGTCCTATATTCGAGCACAGTAGCCCGGGGACCTAGCGTCACGCCATCCCCGGCCAAAAGCAACCACCAGTTCTTCGATGGACCTTCCGTGATCAGGTTGGATCTTTCGATAAGCTCCAGCTTGTGCTGATGCGTCGGTCGCTGGTGGATCCTTGATGACTAGGTTTCTACAGAGTGGGCTGGAGGTGTGCCGCGCTGGTTGTGGCGCAATCTGACTCGTGACGTGAAGAAGGTCTCGTGATTGATCATGTGTGTTGTTGGTTGGGTGTTTTTTTTCTTTTCCCGCGGTACCTGGAGCTGGTCCTCGCAGAATTTGTGTTGTCATGTTGAATTTGTGAGGTTTGGTTGTTGAGCGTGGGGTGCGAATTGGAGGATTCTGGTTTGGGCGAGTTTTGTGGTGGTTGGCTTTCGTCTCCATCTCCGGCCTGGGAACTTTCTGTGAGATTGTCGTGAGGAACCTAGGTTACCAAATTGCAGCCTTGACGGGCCTGGAAGCGTCTAATTTACCTCGAGCATGCCGCTTCAGCTAGGTCAGTGTAATTTATCTCTTGGTGAGCTCCCTTATCGAGTATGATATTGGATGGATCAGGTACTTTCCATGAGTTGGGGCTTGTCTTCAAGCAGCGCGCGCCGTTTTTACGCTTATTTCACAATTTCTTGAATTACACAACAAAGTCCTGGGAATTTAGGTTAGACATGTGGGGTTTAAACTTATAGGTGGTGTTGATTGTCTTTCAGATGCGACGTCGCTCAATGGGAGCTATCGTAATTTAGAATTAAATCTTTCCCGGATGCTCATCACATATGAACTGCGTCGTCTTTCAGAGCAGAATCGCATGTCACGAATACATTCGCCCTCGTTGACAACAGCCAAGATAACGAGAAATTGAGAATCCCTTAAGAGCAATTCAGATCCAAAATTGTTGGCTTCGACGAAGAGCAACCGACTGATATTCAATGACAGCAGGTTTCCGAAGCCACGTTTTGTACTCCACTAACGCTAGATATACCGTTAATGGAAGTGACAGTTCCGCCCCGAGCCCTCGATACGGTCATCACCATGGCTCCTACTTCGCCCGGTCCTTCAACTCCAACATCGTGGTGGTGATGGCGGTGCTGCTGTTCGCGCTCGTAGTCGCCGCCTTCATCAACATCATAGCCAGATGCGTGCTGCGACGCCGACGGCTGCAGCAACCGCAGGAAGCTAGCATTGCTGACAAGGGCCTCGACAAGAGCGTCATTGAAGCTCTACCTGTAGTGGCCTATGGTACCGAATCGCTAAATCATCTATCCGATCCCACTGGTGATAATGAATGTGTTGTCTGCTTGAGTGAATTCATGGAAGGGGAAAAGCTTCGATTGCTTCCCAAGTGTCAACACGGATTCCATTTGTCGTGTATCGACACATGGCTACTCACCCATACGACATGCCCCGTCTGTCGTCGTAGTGTCATTCCCGCCGAATCTTGCGATGACTGTGCGGAGCCTGGTCCATCATGCTCCCGGCCGGTGACTTGCGGTGGCGCCAGAATTGGAAGCTCTAGGTTTGGGAGCGCGCGTATTGCAAGCGTGGATATAGAAATCGAACCTAGTGGACAATCTCAATTTACGAGTGATAGCACTACGGATTCAGCTACCTCAGCTGCGAGCACAAGCTCAAGCTGCCCAAAGAGGTCCTTTTCTTCCATTTTGTCCACCGAAGCTATGGCGAGCATCATTACCAGCGTGGGCTCTAGCAGGTTTTCCTTACGAAATCAGAATCAGAATCAGCATCAGGTTCCCGTGTGATGGTCGGAAAGACTATCGCCATTTCAATCCTTATGCTTTTTGCTGCACCGCAAGTGTAAACCCTGGTTAGGTTTTCATGTCCTTGAATGGAGGGACTGCAGGATTGGTGGTGAAGTGGACAGTTTCCATTCCTCTCAAAAAGAGCAGCATGCCCTGTCTTGTAGACTATATCATGGCTGTGCAGCAGTCCAAGATGAAGAGATCATCTGTATTTGATGAGAAAGATCAAGAGTTTTAGGGTGGAACCCTGAATGGGTGTCCGTTATTGATGAAGGCTGGGAATGGTGCTGCATTGGAAATCAATCATCGAGTTGAATCTGGCCATGGACCTGCAAGTCATGGCACGGATTGTTTGAGCACGAGTATGGATCCTGCAAATTTTGGTAAATTGGTCACTTGTATTTGTGTTGTAAATGTGTACCCGTATGATCTTGGTTTAGCGTGTGTTGGACGAGGTTGCCGTGATCTCTGTGTCATTGACAACGCCATGAGTTCGGAAGAATTTGTACAGATTAGAAATTTTCGAAGGTCTTATTTAGAGCATGTTCACAATGTAAAAGGTGTGTAATTACTGAATCCAATGTCTCTCTGGTTTTACTCGTGTTTGAAATGTTGTCGGAATTTTATGTGGTTGCGTGGTGCTATGAACTTGCTGATTGTACCCGTGTGATCTGAAACAAAGCATCTCAAGAGTTTTTGAACGTTTTTCCCGGGGGGAAGAGCTTTTGGAGCATTGGCAACTTATGTAGAAACTAGAGCTTTTGTTGTTATTCTATGCTTTCTAGGAATATAATAGTTTCACTTCATTGTGTTCAGAAAACTTGTTTCAGTTCATGTTGTTCAGAAAACTTGCTGAGTTGCATTGGTTTCTTGTCTTTGAAGCTGACATTTCAATCACGATTCTGTAGCCCTTTTGTATTTAAATGTGATATGGGTATATCAGATTTTGTAATTTTATGTTTTTAAGAGCACATCTTTGGTGGCTAGCCTCTCTGCTTGGACCATTCTGAGATGTGACGAAATGTTTGTTAGTGGTTCGAATGCGGCCATCAAAATCTATAGTAGATTAGTTTGAGTTTTTTTAGGAGTCTGGCTGAGGAACTGAAGCCGGCTGTCCTTTACGCTTTACATAGCTTCAAACTGGATTTTGGGCGGCCAGTGGGAAGCACCTCTTGAGCTTGTACCCAGATGAAGGCAGTTCCTGGTCATGAATAGGCACATGGACCCTTTGAAAAGCTAATTTAAGGGAAAATAATATTAAAATCTTATTTTACACCACAGAGCAGTTTAGGTTTGTCTCTACATGTACTCGCAAGTACTTAAACCTTCGTGGATCAACCGTAGTGGACGAAGGTTGAGTGCTCGTGAGAAAACATTTGGGTTCAATGAGAAAACACTGTTGTGGTGTGTGGCTTTCCGTTCCAAAACTTCGGCCAGACTTGCATTTACCAAATGGTCCAGCATGGCTTGGAGAGCACGAAAGTGAGTTTTACATTGCATGTGCTCTGCTTGCTACATTTGGTCAAAATTATACGGAGAGGCGAAGGTCGTGGTGACGCCAATGTTGACTTCTTGACCCTGCGAATAATGAACCCATTTGAAAACCATACACAGTCTTAGAGGTTATTTTTTCCTGTGCTAATGTTTGTGATTGATTAGATGTTGAAGTCGTCGCGCTGACTATAGAGCACCTCGACTGAAAAGCGGAGTGGCTAAATAGCACCGTGTCAAATTTGATTATTTGGATGGGACTATTCATAGTTCAGTGATGATGTCCACCCTTGCGCTGGCGAAAGTTAGCAAGTTCCTTCTGTGCATGCCGTTTCTAGTTTCCAGTTGCTTGCTTATAAACATCCAACATTTCCTTGGAAACCCTGCAAGATCAGGATCTTGTGACTAGCGATCTGTTCATGCATGCTTCATGAATCAGTGCAGTCACATAGATGATACTTGGATGGACTAGTTTGTTGTGAAAACAAACATTACAGTAGTTCAGAACGTCAATTTCAACTGCAGCCCCAACCAAAATAGAGAAAACCCACTTACGGCAGTTTCGAAATTTTCTGAAGCCAACACAGTTAAAGAGCTTCCATGCTTCCACTGATTTTTCATGGATACAATGGATCTCAACACATGAGTTACTTCGACCTCGTCTTTGCTTGGTTATTGCGATTCCAGGACTGTATGAAGACCCCTACGTAAGAAACGAGGATTTTGTCTACGAGTTTCCATGGGATGCAGGTTCTTCAAGCGGATCATTAACTTGTGAACTGTTGTGCTAGGTTTCTACTGTATAATAGAAAGTTTCATTCTAATTCAAATGAAGAAAAGTGATTGAAATCATCAATCAAACTTCTAAATAAATGATCTCACACAGATACACACACACACACACACACATATGTATATATATATATATATATATATATATATGATAATTATAGTATCCCAAATAAAATGACTATTTATGCATTCTGTTGCGTGATTTTAAAATAGGTATCATACAATATTTTTAAAAATGCAAATATTGTTGTCAAGAATTTTACCAAAACTCTAGAGGATACAAGAGTTATCCATGTGCCATGTAATTACTGTTACTGGACCCTTTCATTTCAGTGATTCTGAAGTATTTTAGTAATCACAGAATATTGTTTTAGAAATCATGCCTTAACTTTTTGTGATATTACACAATACAAGTTTTACAAGCGTCTCATAAAATCACATTTCCAAGTTGATTACTTTTTAAGGTTATTGATTCTTTAAAATCTATGGATGAATCTTCAGCCGGTTGTTGGTTGAGTGAAAAGTTTTGCTATCATTTTGGATTTCAACTTTGGTGTACATGAGTGATATACAATGGAATTGATGAAACAGTAGATCAACTCTATCTATTTGCATGGTTACAAACAATAGCAGAGGGATTGAAGGAATTTTTACATACGGTGTTGAAGCGACGCAAAAAAGCTGCAACATTGGCAAGCAGAAAGGCTTGACAAGTGTTGCCAGTTAACTTGCTCCCCAGATTTGGAGAAGCCTATCATGAACCACCAGTGCAGGATTCGGCACTGATATTGATGTCTATGGAATACTCTTCCTCGTCGGTGAAGGATGTCACTGATCACTAATTGCACATGGCGAAATTGGCTCAGGTTATGGCACACCCACTTGGATGATCTCAGCCACCTTCAAGCCTGATGGAGTGCCATTCTAGCATGCAAGAACGAGCGTGTACAATCCATGCGTGAAGAATCGGTACTAGCTTTCTTCAGTCACACCAAGTGACGACACTGGGACAAAGCATTAGAGAAATGCAGATCTTTTCAATGCGTTTGTCTTGCGAGTTCAATAAGCGACTGAACTGAGCTCAAGTCCATTACCTCCAAGACACTGCGGTGCAGACCACGTGAGCTACCCATTTCAAATTCCCCCTCATTGGCCATGATGTGATTGGTTGGTTGGAAAGTCATCACCAGAACGTCTGAGTTTCACTCTTAAATCTGCAATCCTGTCTGCAACTTTCTTTATCATGGTCTTTATTATTGCTGCTGATGCCTGGAAAGATTGTCAGAACTCGGCAGACACGGCCACGGTCGCCGTAAGCTAAGTGCTGTATACTTTGCGACGCAATAACTTCATTATCCTATAGACAGTGATTTCAAGATCATTCCTCGCCAGACCTGCAACTCTGCCTCGGGATTAATCCATGGAACAGTTATTGCTATGAGAGATCGGTATTCCGTAGCGCAATCACCGTTTCTGGCAGCGCTGCAATGATCATGTCCACACCCTTCGCGGGTCAATTTTTTACAGGAAATACCCAACTCACTGATGGAGGCTACAACTAGACGTAATGTGGATTTGAATTCATTTAACGATTCCAGGAACACTACTCACGCCGGCCGTGCCTCTGCCCCAGAATATTTTATAATATCCTTGGCTGGTTTCAGTCCCATTTTCCAGCCCTTCTCAGGAGGAACCTCATGACCTGCCTCTGCTCAGATTGTCAGATCCAGTGTCGGGAGTGCACATTCTGGTCTAGTCCTGGGCAGTCTCAAAAGCTGCCAGTCCGTTTCTATCTCAATCTTGTCAGTCTAGCTCTCATGCCTATGGCCTGTGAGCTAAAGTGGGCACACATAGGGGACGGGTTTGTCGGCCATGGGAGTTGTACAAAAGCAGTTGTTGCGGTTAGTAGGAGACTCGTCCTGCATCGCATGGGGATGCTTTGACTGGTCGAGTAGAAGTTGCGGTCTGTGTGGAGCTACCCACATTTTCTGCAGCACTTGTGATCAAAGATGGGATCCTCAGTGGTCCTTCGCCAACCCACTGTGCTGCTGTGGATAGCTCTTGCGAGTGCGCTTCCAGTTGCTCACTGCAGCGGCTTCCTAGAGGCCAGCGGATACACCGCTTCCTGGCTTCCTGGACATGCAACTTGGTATGGGGATCCATACGGAGAGGGCTCAAGCGGTATCAAAATCGATAATCACTCATTCTTGCATTGAAATTGCCTGAAAATCTATCTGCTAGACAATGCTGACAGTACATATCCTGCTTCCGCAAATCAGTTGAAAAGATTAAGTGAAACCAAGAGTAGTAACCAGTAGCTTTCAGCAATGTCTGTTGGTGTGGTTATCGTAGAGAATCTTCTTTCTTTGAACTTATTCACTTGATGACTGTTGACATTGTTCAGGAGGAGCGTGTGGCTACACAGAGCTTGCAGGTACTCCGTATGGTTTGAGTGTGGGTGCGGGAAGTGCTATCATCTACCAGAATGGCCAAGGCTGCGGCGAATGCTACGAAGTAAGTGCAGTCTGTGTAGAACGGCATTCCTTGCAGAATAGAATCATACACACAGATCCTAGAGACAATAATCTTCATAGAGATATTCAAGCAAGTTTTTCATATTCTTTTTCTTTTTGTTCGGTGTGTGATTCACAATGCAGGCGAACTTTTATGGAGAGAAGAATTAAAATACTTGTCAAAATTGTTGCCACAGGTTAAGTGCACGTACCCATCTTGCAAGCCGACGCCCAGTAGAATTGTTATTACTGATTTCTGTCCAGGTTTGTGCACTGGGCCCATTCAATCGATTTTCTAACACATTATCACAGTCACGATGTCAGTTTGTATTGGGAATGTCTTTCGAATTCAAACGCGCAGTACTTGACAGATTAGTCTGCGCTTTCACAGGAGGAACGTTTTGCAGCACAGGCGAACCAGCATTTGATCTCAGCGGCATGGCTATGACGAACATGGCTCTTCCTGGCAGGGATGGGGAGTTACGTAACTTGGGGTTGTACGAGATTCAGTACAGAAGAGTGCCCTGTTATTATCCAAACCAGAACGTCGCTTTCAAAGTAGACCCCGGGTCCACCCCGTTTTGGCTTTCGTTTACCATTGAATACCAAGGAGGACCAGGAGACATTGAAAGCGTCGGTATAAGACAGGTAATGAATATGGCCTTCTCTTTCAAGGTCTCCAGACTTAAACTGGAAGTACCGCATGAAGTTTCTGTCACGAAGTTGCATGCATCTCCCAAAATCAGATCAGGAAACTTGGCTTTAAGAGATGATCTACTTTTACGAGCACACAGACCATTCTATGTCCTCAACTCTATTTTAAACTTTTTGGATGTTTGTCTCCAGGCCGGTAGCTCTGAGTTCCAGCAGATGCAACACAACTGGTAATGCCACTCACAATCATGCACTAGTACTACATCTGCTTCACTTGGAGTGCAGAATATTCAGTCTCATGCTGGTAGACTAAATGGTCATGTGTTGATTTTTTTTTTGCAGGGGTGCTAATTACATGTTAATCTGCTACTCCGGAAAGCCATTCAAGGGACCTTACGACGTGATGATCACTGCCAAATTGAACGGCCATGTCCTTATTGCCCAGGATGCCATTCCGGAATACTTCCAACCAGGAGGTATCTACGAGTCCAATGTGCAGCTAGCATACTAGTTCGGGTTGGATCTACTGCTGAAGTGTAGACGGAACTTGACTGTCATGCGAATAAGGATTTATGTCAACGTAATCGATCCATGATTGGGCTGTTCTGGCAACTACAGCGGAATTCAACATTATCAGACTTCTAAACCTGCTTCCGGAATGCCTGCAGTGAAGAATCTGGTCTATGTAAGTTAGCAAGAAATCTCTGACCTTCTTCATAAGAGACAGCCCCATGGCGTCCAGGAGGAACAGCGTTGTAAGTTAGTTTGTGATATAAAAAGATACATTATACCTCCAAGATGACACTGAAACAGAACGTTTGCATCCTCACCGTGATTTGAATTATCATACTTGCACTGTTGGTTGTTGAGCTCCATAGCAACATCACAAAGAAGGGCTTTGAACACAGGATCAAGAGATGTGATAGAGTGCAGTCAAGGGTCTTTGCCATGATGCAATACCCAAAAAAATGGTTGCATTTTTCGAATGCTTGTCACTCCACACAGGGTATAATGCGATGAAATCGTATGAATCATTTTATAGTGGTTTTTACTGTAGTTGTAATAACCTTTATGACATCATGTTTGCATCTTTTTGCAAAATTATATTTTATGAAATTACACCTTCGTGAATAGAAAACTAGGACACTGAAAAACACAGTGTCATCCATTTGTCACTTCGTTCTGCGACCTTTTCTGTATCCTAGAGTTGAGTGAAATGAGTTGTTTATACCATTTAAAAATAATGAGAAAATTTTACAAATGCAATGAAATGGCCCATCTTTTCAAGAAATCGCCTTCATAACAGTTTACCCTGAATCAATCTACGGCAAGCTACAAGCTTGTAATGTCTAGAAACGTTCGAGTCCGTGAACGGTAAAACACGTAACGGATGACATGTTCTGAACCATGTGGAATGTGATGTACTGGTAAGAGATATCTGTGAGCTCGCCCCACATCAACGGAGCAACAATCATATTCCATACAATGCCTCTTTAATCACACATGTGCTGCCGATGGATGTGATTGCCCCCTATTTTGTAGGTGTATAATTGACTTGTACCTCAAGAAACGTGTTAACGATGTTTGTAGAATGAAATGTCACGTTATTAAATCTCTGGGTCTATCTCCACTAATGCACGTTGTCAGCTTTGATTCCATGTTACTCATTTAACGAGACACGCAAGGAGCTCTTGCAGAACTCTAAAAGGTCAGATACTCATGCCACACTCGTGTTATTTGTGCCGTTAAAGTGGACTTGATATCTCATCGAGTAGTCCGGCGGTACTGGGGTTGTCCCCCGAAGAGTAAACGTAATCACTACCCGTTGGTTCGCGACAGATCTTGTTGAAACACACAACGATTTTGCTGAAGGGGACCCAATCAATAATCATCTAGGTATTAACAGCAACAGCGCCAAGTCTGTATCACTCCCTACTTCCGCGGCGGTGAAGCCACCGACTGCTCTTTACCTCACTCTGGCTGGGCTCACACAACTTCAATTAATCATAAGAATTAGCTCAGTCGCTTAAAGTGTGGATCCTAAACCCAACACGTTGTGTCTTGCAGTGCTGGCGCAGTGATCGAATTTGTAGGTCCAAAACATCTTCAGAAGTCGACAACCCTCGAGGAACAACTTGGATGTGGGAGAATCTCATGCACATTAGTTCCACGGCATTGGATCTTTGAAGGTTGGAAATTGAAAGTCAACAACAAAAAACACTGTTTCCATGGGCCTGCTAACGTGAAACATCTAGTGCATGAAATATGTTTATCCATGTTCATCACATGGTGGGGTGAGCAGTTTTGAATCCGCCGAAGGTAACCAATTCCGAAATTCCTCCTGAAAATCTGCCCTAGCAATCTTCAAAACCAATTTCGATTTTTCAACAGGTAATACAATTTACAGCGTCGAGAGAATCAAAATGATTAATCACGACTCAAATCGGTGGCTAATGGCTAGTTGTGCATTGAGAAATTAAGTTATCCATTGTCTATTGTCATACATAGTGCAATGCAGCAAATAGACAACAGGAACGGGTTGTGCAGCATTGAGGAACACCACGATAATTTTGAGTTTATAGTCGAGTAACGACGTCGGCCAACGCCTCCACTGCAGCATCATTGGACAAGGATTGATGCTAACTGCGACCCATCTTTTCATAGCTTTGCTAGATACTATTTCAATTGTAAGACCTCCCAAAATGCCTCGAATAAGGAGATTAGTTCTCTTTTGTGGAGTACTTTGTTTGCCTTTTGATTCAAAATGTGAATTTTGAATAACAGTGTACTGGGTCAACTTGAGTCTCTTTTTGCTACTCCGGTTCAGCACTGCTCAGCTTGCGAAGCACGGCTTGCTAACTCTTGGGCATCCTCTTAAGAGCATTTTGCTGTTCCTTGGAGAGTGGCGATGTTTCTGAGCTTTCCATACAACTCACCGGTGGGAACGTGGTTCACTGAAGAGTCGAGATGGAACTGTCGAGGAGCCGCGTGCAACATTGAGAGTAGTTGCCAGGATGGGCAAGTATCCATGTCGTTGAAGAGACATGTCCAAGTCCAAGCGGCCTCATATTGGCACCGCTTGCACAATCGGCGAAGAGTCTCAAGTCTCTCACCACAACCAATCTTAGGCTACTCTCTCGCAACGAAGATAACTCCGCTGCTTGTTGCATAACTTACATTTTAACACCGTGCCAAACCCTCCTCACTCCACAGTAAAGCTCTAGCTCAGGCTCCTCATATTTCAGCAAAATGGATTCCCGCCAACGAAATGCATGTCAAACCACCGCTTCTCATAGCGCATTATGTACGGAAGTCACTCCCAGTACTAACTTGGCAATAATCAGGGTGTTAACAATGTTTTGTGATAATAACAAACTCAAGATCAGTGCTGAGTTGCACTCTGTGCCAAGAAACCCACATATTCTGAAGGGTTTTTCTTTGCCAAGCGATTATGCAGCCCTTTCCACTACACGAGTTTGATGATTTGTAACTTCAGAGCATTTGCTCCGCCTTCATTGGTGTTTGGTCGCGAAATGGAAGCTCACTCTGGAGCTCGTGCAGGATAATGAGGACCATTGGCAATCATAAGCTAAGACCTAGTGAGAGTTTGACTGTGAGCTCACTGGAAATTATGCAATGTTGGGGTGATATGCTGTTTTTATAGGTGGAATTTGATAGAATTTAACGCTGAACTCGTGTGAGCGTGCGCGACAGACACGATAGGGAAGGGCGAGTCTACCAGAGAGAATTACTTGCCTCAAGCGACTTGGATGGAACGAAACCCGTCTCGGATTCGGAAGGCGGGAGGGAAAACGACGACTATGATACGGAGACTGTGCATCCCCCACCTAACACTAGACAAGAAATTCCACTCGATGAGCAGCGACAATGTAGAGCCCGAGGTAATGGTGTCCACGCGAGGCAATGTCGATCCGCTCATGGTCATGGTTTCGTCGACTGGGTGCTCGACGGATTCGTTTGAGCACGATGAGGAACAATTTATCATGGACTCAAAGAAGCCAAAAACCCCACGAAAGAATATGACAAGCAAAGCTGCAGCGCAAGAGAATTCGTCGACTGGTACTGAAGGTGCATCGTTTGGGTTCCAGAAGCACCATTCGAAAATCGACTGGCGCATTTTGAATACGATTGACGTCGATCGCATTATTCGCGAAGTGGGTATGTACGATAACGCAACCCGTTGATGCGATGCCCACTGAGATAGCAAAACTAAGCGCAGTCCGTTGACAAATCCACTGTCATTGTAGCTTTGCAGTTTTAGCATGATTCTATTGCCTCATTTTGTTCGATTTAGGGTTGATTGACAGACAAATACCCCTAAGAAATGCTTACAGTCAAAGTTGTGGTTGTTAATTGGCCAGCATCACGAGGATGCATGCTGTCATTACACTTAAAATGATATGCTTCTGAATGGGTGGGTCAGACACTGACACACTGGAGAAGGTTATGGACACTATCGCATTTGGCGACATTCAGGGAGAGGACACACGCAATCTCACGGAAGGCAATTTCACGAAGATCTTCCGTCTTGCACAATTAATGGTACAAACAGTCCCAATTCTGTTACAATCAACTTGCCCCTTCATGAAAAGATAACTACAACCTTGACTGGAAATATTTCTTAATGACATCGATTGACACATTGGAATGAACCTGTGCAGGTGGAATATCTGCTCCATGTCCTACAGTTGCTGGCAGATCACAAGAGTGAACTCCTTCAGACTGGGGCTATCATGAAGCAGAAGAGTGAAAAAATTCGCCAACGATTCTTGTGTCAAAGGAATGACCTGTTACAAACTCGCCATGAGTTGAAGCAAGCTAAAGAGGTATTCAGACACACTATCAAAATGCTGTCTGGAGTGATGTTTGCTTCCTTCTTTTGAGTTTCATTCAGGATGAATGTAAAGTTTCGAAATTCTCCTGTACAGTATCCTCAATCCGACCATTGATCATTTCGTGCAAGATTGCAGACCTTGGAAACGAATGAGGTTATGCTGGAAAGTCAGAGCAAGACCCGTGCCTCTCAGATTAGCCAGCTACAAGTTGGCTTAGGATTCCTGATTTTAAAAAAAAGACTCTCAATGATGCGTTCATTTCATGGATTATATACGAATTGCTAAACGACCCGCTTTTGATGCAGGTCCGGCACTGCCCATTTTGTGAGAAAGTGTTTGAATCCTCCCACTACCTCGTTAGTGCCTCCTTCCAAAAGTTGGGTGCCAACCTAGTTGTTTTTAAGAGATTCATTGATCACCTAAATTCTTAGGCGTAAATGACATGAAAATTCCTTGAGCAGGATTTGCACGTTGCAAGAAGACATCCGAAGACGCAGGAAGTGATCGAGGACAGAACTATAGCCATAATTTCCAAACCTGAAGATGCCACCGTAGCACGAGTGCACAGCCCATAACCCTCTCTACTTTCGTACAACTTACGCCTGTGCATAACACCAGTTTCAACTGTGCAATTTAAATTTTAGAAACATCTCATAAGCCCATAATGTTTGGTTGTTTCTTTTTTTCGTTTTTTTGTTTATTATGCCCAAAGGTAGATGGTTAACGTTGACATCCACAGAATTTAACGTGTATCACCTTTTCATATAGGCCAAGGCAGAGACGAACTTAGCAGTACAGAGAGAGATTCAACAACTTCGTGAGAGATACCAGGTCAAGCTTCCCCTTAACCTGGCTTCATTTGTGTGTAAATCAAAGCGTATCGTGAATCCTCTTAGCTCATCATAAAGATCCCTTAAGTACAAGGATAGGTATTCATTGTGGAGATTCTTTCGTGTTAGTTTCTTCAACCTTATTTCCGTCTAACTGTATTTCTCACATGAAAATATAATGAGGGTTCTAACACTTTGGAACTGACGCACTGACAGGCAGACTTGCAAAGAGCAGAAACCAGTTCCACTTCACAGGTATTACCATTAGCAATAGTTACTTGCTTCTACTTAAAAGCGTAAACCACAACCCACATTCAAATATTTCTGGTACAATTACTGGTCGGACTAGGCACATATACACTTTTTTCAATGAAATATTACCATCCGAAATTGTGAATTGATCAACAAATAAGCATGAAAGATCTGAACATGCTTGTCTCCTGCAATAAAATTCATGGTGTTCGGTAGAGTCGCTGTTTCCACGTATCCTCCACAGTTCAGGTTGTATTTCACTATTCCAACAGCTTACGAAGAAGACGTTATCGAGTGTTCAAAACAGAAAAGTTCTGTATGTATAACTTGAAACCCTTGAGCATGCAATTTACGAATGCACTCTAAGGAATTCTTGAACCTACTATATAACTTACTTGTAGTCTTCAACACCCATATACATTGCAGGTTCGGTCATTGCAAGCAGAGTTCAGGCAAAGTAATAACCAACTGCATGAAGTTCAAACCCGACTTGACGTTCTCCAAGCTCAAATTCTTCATTCACCAAACGTATGTTTCTCTGATCCCACATGCTCTCACATTCTCATTACGATATCAACTTTCCAATATGTACTTTGAGGATGAAGTACCACTGATCAATGAAACCAATGGATTGAAATCTGAGGTGTGGGATGAAATTTTCAGAATGCCCGACTTGAAAGTGTCCACGCCACGGAGGAACCAGAGGATAAAGATAATGGCTCAGATCAACAGGTACAGTTACGATGACTTGATTCAATTGTGCACACTCCTTTCTCTAGCATTTGCTGTGCAGACTGTGTGTATGTAGTACTCTTATGGGACAGCTGTGATTATCAGAGACTGTATGACTTGAAAAGCAAATCCACGAGTTTGGAGCAGCAAGTAAATACCCTTGGTCAGGTAATTCTAAACATCCGTTGCAGCCCTTCCATCCACGTATTGATATTTGAAACACTCCTGAGATTGTTGAGCAATTCGCACGTGAACATGTGTACGATTGAAAATCGTGATAGTGAACTTGGCTCATTACTAAAACTAGTTATTATGTGATCATTTAATAGGAAAATTCGAGGTTACTGCAAAAGCTGAATGTGGCATGCGCTGAGGTGAGAATCAAAACCTGCACAAAAGCATCATGTTGTGTTCATATTCTTCTGTGATAACTTTCTTGACTTATAAGCATTTTAATAGTGAAGGAATGTGCTATCAACTATTTAATTGATTTAAATTTCGATTATAGACATTGATAATTTCTTTCCAACTTGAATCAGGCTTCCGAATTGCAGTCGGCACAATGGCGGAGTGTTAACACCTTGGAGAGTCAGGCAATTTTCATGTCCAAGTTGTGTTTGTAATTGCCAAGTACCTTTGCGAACATCTCAATCAGTCCGTGACCAACTGTAAACTAAAGGATGGACTAGATTACCAAATCCTACATCATATTGAGATGATGTGACTGTGTTCATTCTCCTTGTGATGAAATGATGTTGTTTTACTGTTCAGTCTTCATGTTCACAGCCTTTGATGGTTTAATTAAGAAATCAAAGGTGGAATACAATAATTTCTTTTTCAAATGACTGGATGTTGAGCATCAGTCCTGAGCGATTGTTTTAACAAACGCACTACACGCTTCTGGGGTGTGTGCGCCTTTGCAGGTGGAAGATTTGCTTAAGGAGAATCAATACCTCAAAAGAACCATGTCCAAGGTAATCAATATGGCCCACATACCTGAAGGTACTGAGGATGAACTTGATTATCGAAGTTCTGAAGCTTACAACCATTGTCCAGAAAACACGGCTGTGTATCCATTCCTAAGTTATACATCGAAGGCACAATTCCCCATTCTACCTGAATTTCCTGAGTCGGAATCAGTGAATGTGCCGTCAAAGTCACTTGAAATTCAAGAAGAACTGACGAGTGATAATGCTCCTATCCACTTATTCAGTGAAATACCTGAGCACATCCTTGCAGTAACAAAAGCAGAGGAACCTGAGCCCCAGTCCTTTGCACTGGACCTCCAGAAAGTTGTAGTTCCCACTGACTTAAATGTGGTGTACCCACCGAACATAATAAATGCTTGTATAGTTGATGAAGCTCATTCGCCGGTGCCCCATTCACAAAGCACTTGGAAGCCTGATGTTTCCAACCCTTCGGAAAAATTACTGTTTGAGAGTGTCAAGTCAACAAACGTCATGGTATGGTTCATTGACATATTAATTTTATTGATTGATTCTTGTTCACATCATCTGTGAATGTGGGATCGTCCAAGTAAATGACTGGTATTTTCTTTTATAAGTAGCAAACTGCTGCAAAGTTGATAGTTGCTCCACAGAATGATATAATGTGGGGGGCAATTTGAATTGTGTTTGCAGGCTGAGGAGGAATGCATCGTGCTGTCGGTTTTGAAACAGAAGCGAATCGCCCCCTCCCCGAGAGAACGGTGGACAAGAGAACTCCTAGCCCTAGCGCGCCCTGCATCTGGAAGACGAAGGACAGAGGTAGTACCTGCACATGATGATGATGATGAGCTAAATGAGCGGCAATCATCTCCCGAGTCCCAACCTTACAGACATTCTACATCACCTGCCAAACAAACTCAACGTGTTGTACCTCAGAAAATGAAGTATGAGACTTCTCCAAGGAGATCGAAGAAGCTTTCACTGGATAGACCGAGGACTTCAGTAGTCATAAAAAAGGTGTGTTATCTGCAATAATTTAGAAGTTTCTCTTGTGGTTGGTCTGAGGGGCCCAAAGAATCTTTGGATTAAACTTTTAAAGAACTTTTATTTTCATAATTCCCTCATTCCTAGCTCATGTTGTTACAGGGTAAGCTGAGAGGGAATGAAAGCCCGACCACCGTTGAAGAAATGCGCGCGAGGCTGGAAAAAGAGATGGTTTCTGCACACGAGGAGCAGAAAAGGTAATTACTGCAAATGAATTCCACATTTTGAGGCCGTTGATTGCTGAAGCTGGTCAGTATTTCTTGGTGCATCGGGTGTAAGCAGGGTCAAATAATGTCAAAATTTTGCCTCATGTAGCTGATGTGAATCCGGGTTCTACAGGCGCCAAAAAGCTGTCCAACGGCTTTTAGCGAAGGAAATGGCGAAAGAGAGAAACGAGGAAAAGAAAAATCAACAACGGAAAAAAGGCGAAGATGCAAGAAGCTGCAACTCGATAACACAATATTCTAACTCACGCA
This sequence comes from Physcomitrellopsis africana, assembly GCA_036785485.1. Lineage (NCBI taxonomy): Eukaryota > Viridiplantae > Streptophyta > Bryopsida > Funariales > Funariaceae > Physcomitrellopsis > Physcomitrellopsis africana. Next base: position 211,898 of record JAWRVF010000574.1, read on the forward strand.
AATCAGAAATCCCCTGAGGAAGCGTAAGTTATTGACTGCATAATAACCTGGTGCCGCTTTCGTAGGATAATCATGCTTCTTACACGATATCAATCTGCGACGTATGTGCTTTCGACCAGGTGCTGAATTTATTTTTTGAAAGAGCCATGGCCTGCATTGTGGAAACAAGTACAGAAGCTTTTTGAAGATAGGCAACTTGTGTTTTCTTTCACGTGGCTTTCTTTTTGTTGATTGAGAAGAATGGGAACGAGATGAACTCCGTGGTACTACCATGGTATGCCATTGAACAGTGGGACAATTTTCAGGTAGAATCAGCAAATCTTGAATGATGTGAGACATTGTGCTTTAGCAATGGCATGAATAACATTCTTGCTTTTGAGCCTTTCAGATAGCTCCTTTATTACTTGCTTTGCGCAAGAAAGAGGGAGTTACAAGTACGAAGTCAGCAATCCATCCAGTGAAGAAAGTTGTAGGGAATAAAGTAGAAATCAGTCCATCACAAGACGTTTCATTACCCTTCCAACCAAAACCTGGTTCTCTTCGATTCACCCGAAACCAGTCATTCTATCCCCCACCATCACACGAGTCCGGCCAAGGCTGCAAGAAATCCCAAACTTTAGTTCACCGTTACTTAAGGCCTGGTTTGGGAAGTCCTCGAACTGCGCAGGCAATTCCTCAGCCCAGGACTTCTCTTCATTTTCCCGTCACTAATGGCCATCCTGATCTCCGAATTGCTCCTAATCAGCCTCTGAATAGCATAAAACCTGTTGTTAAAGAGGTCATCGATGGCAGCCAAGTTTCCGTGGTTTATGATCTTGGAAAGCACTTTCCATGTCTATCACTCATCGAAAAGAGAGCCAAATCTGGCGTAGAGGAAAATGAGCCATCTCTCGAGCTAGGAACTGAAATTGACGTTTTAGGCTTTCCTTCACGCCTCTGTTCAGCATGTCATGCCAGCACATTGACATGATTAATACCTTCCAGGAATAAACTGTGGCCCAAACCGTGTTGGTCACATAGTCCGCAGACTAGCTCCCTCATGGATACAGATAACAAGACTGTGGACCAGTCTTCTCTTGCATTCACCGTTGACAGAGTTGAAGACTTGAGTGACTTTTGCATCATGAGGTTGATGCTGGATTGTTACTGAAGTTTTTCCACTGGCTCCTCGAGAAGATAACAATCCTATGAGCTCTTAGTTCTTATAATTGTTTGCGTCAAAAACTTCAAGCCCTTACCGACAGACTTTGTATTGTATTTCACTTGTCATGTGTGGAGTGTAGGACAATGAGCGCGAGAAACGCATCACATCACATGAAGAGGATAAGGTGAAAATTTTAAAAATTCCCAATGAACTCAAAGTTTAACCAAGTAGATTCTTAATTTTAACCAGAGCACTGCATACTTGATGCTTGCAGGTTCATAAGATCCAAGAAACCACTGAGGTTGCTGCAATGGAGGTTGGAGAAGATGCACCCATTACACCAATCCTACACAGCAGAAGAGGTTGAGTGATCACCCATTTGTTCCTGTTACGTCCTTGTGAGTTTCTTAATCCTTCTCCCTCATTTACAACCTTGCGTTTTGTCTTGTATGACACTGGGGCACATTATTTGATTTCAGATTGGTAATTTTACAGCAGATGTAGAATACCCCAACTAATTTATTCAAATGCCCATGTACCATGCATTGTGCAAGCAAAGAATCTCAAGATGATTACCTCCACAAACATTGCTATTTTTCAGGCCGCATGTGGTGGCAAAACATCCACACCCAAAGACAGCTTTTGAAAAAGCGAACGCGGAGATTGCTAACGTATGTGTAGATGTTTAATATTGTCTCTTTCATACGGATATAATACAATGGGTGTCACAGATTATTATTTTTTTATTTTGAAACATGAAACACAATTTCTGAAAAAAAATTCAATTGAGAGAATTATCTTTTAAAGTTCAGTTCATTTTATTTCCTCTCCAAATATCTACCCTCATTTTCTTCAGGTTTTCCTTCACATTTTATTGCATTATTTGAAACAAAATTAACAGTCTAAATGAAACATCACATCATATAGTCAATTATGGTACTTTGCAATTTAGGAATTTAATGGCCAATTCTTCAAGGAGTTGAAAAGATATGAAATAAAATCAAATACAAATGGCATCAGGTACACAAATTCAAATTTTTGTGTTTCTTGAGGCCTATGGGCTATCTTTATTCCATTCATGTAAGGCTGTAGTTGCATTACTCACTGCCACTGATTAGTTGCAGATTTATGTTTTTCTGGTACATGTAAGTTTCATGTGAAATGAAATGTATGCAGTGATTCTACGTACAAATCAATTTTTGGTGCACTTGAAAAACAAACAATGCATATGTCTCAAATTGATGGTAATGAACAGAAAATGATAAAATATGAGAGAGGTGCATACATAAGTAAGCTTATACAAAAGATTCTATATATATATATATATATATATATATATTAAATATTAATTTTTTTAAACAATAGATAGTTGTTGCAAGTTTTTAAATGTATGGATTACTCTACCCACCATAGCTTTGACTTTGGATGAGTTTAAGAAGTACCGAAACTTATACATGTCCAATTATAAATTATAAAACTGTTAGTTTTACTTCAATCAAGGTTTGTACTACTATCTCTAATTACAAAAGATCTAATTAAAAAAATCATAATTACTAACAATTGTTTGCTATGGATTACAAAGAGCTATCTACAATTGTGTCATGGAATAAATTAAATCTCAATTTAATATTGCTACAATTATAGATTAAATTATCTAAGTGGTGCAATTAGATTTGATGAAAGTAAAGAGGAGGTTTTTATGTCCTTCATTTATCCTAAGTTCATTATTAATGTAATAATAATATTGATATTATTTATTATTAAAAATATTAGTTACAATATGGTTGTATATAAAATATATTCTTTCAAGGAATTAGAATTATATAGTAATACAATCATTGATCTTTATTTTTAATGAGATTTCACTAAATTGTTGGAAGATTTTTTGGATATTTATAAATAATAATTAAAATATATTGACTAATTATATACTATACTAATTATAGGCCATACTTATATATAATAATTAGAAGGTAATAACTTGGTGCATTTATTTTGAACAATCTTACAACAACTATAATTCAAGCCAAAGCTACTAGTCTCAAAATAATGACAAATTTGATTTTTTGTTAGATAAAAAGATTACAAAGAAGTGGAATTGCAATTTAGAGACACAATTTATATGCAAGAAAGTAAACTAAGTAATCCACAAAATACTGAGATTGATAGTAATTCACAAAGTAATAATATTGCAAAAATTAGAAAAAAATCCTACAAAAAAATCCTATTGTCAATCTAGATAATAGATATTGTCAATTTATTATCTAGTTTTATGATCCAAAATTATAAAACTAGATAATAAAACTAGATAATAAATTTTATGAACTAGATAATAAATTTTATTATTAGCTAATTATTCCAAATCTTTGTGTAATATATATGCAATATATTTTGAGATAATTTTAATAAATTATTTATTTTTTATTTTATTTTATTTATCATATTAAGAATAATTAATATTTAACATATAAATTTATGTTATTCTATCTACAAAAGATCATGTTACTATTATACATATCAATTAAAAATTAAAGCGTAATTATTGAAATATTTTTATAGAAAAAAAATAATTTAAATATTTAAAAATAATCTTTGATCTTTATCATAAATAGAATTTATAGTAACTAAAGTTGAAAGTATTAATACTACTTGATTGTCTAATTGGATAAATAAAAATAATAATAAAGATGTGATTCTAACTAGTAGAAAGTTGAAGCAAGTAAAAATCTAAGCACCTATATATTTGCCTTAATATTTGGCAAAGATTCAATAAATTTTATAATATATGGTTTTATAATTATTTTTACAAATATTCTATTTTTTTTTAAAGTAATAGAATATCCAATTAATTGTGTAAATATAGAGAAGTATTTTTTATAAATTTTTAATAATAAACATAATATTTTATGTGATAAGAATTAGATTACAATATTATTTTATGATCCAAAAAATATGATATCATATTATAATAAATTTTTTAATATTTTTTTTATATTATCTTTTATAACTTGTATTTATTTCGAATTTTTCTAAAAATATAAATATATTATTGAAATAGGATATATTATAGATATATATTAAATAATATATATAATCAAAAATATGCAGTCATTAGATATAAACCAAAATTTATTTTTTATTTTTTATTTTTATTAACATTTGAAACTTGATCTTTGAATCTTAAATTTTAAAAAATTATCATTTTTTCAATCATCTTATAAAATATGAGACTAATTTTAATTTTATTTTATATATATTTTGATAGTTTAAAAATTAACTAAAAATATCTTATTTAATATATTTATTTTTTCAAGAAATCATTAGATCTAACCAACTAAAATCATATATAGATTCTTCTTTTTAGAAACCAATATTATTCACTTATTTTGGACTAATAACTATAAGTAAAAAGAATTTTAAAATATACCAATACTTAAAATTATCTATTTATATTTAATTTATTTTTATATTAGTAAATATTTTATAATTTTAAATTTCTTTTATCATTTTTTGTAAGCTTATTGTTAATAGTAATTATTAAGATTATATTGCTAAATTTTTAAAGTAAAATAACTATTTATATGATTTCCTCATAGTTGAAGATACCACTTATAGTTCAAGAAATATTCTTGAGACACTAACCAAAATAAAATAAAATTTTATTTTTAAAAATAAAAATAAAAATATTATAGCAATAAAAAGAAATAATAGCAAAGTTGAGACATTTTAGATACCAAATAAAAATTACAGTGTAATGTTTTTATAAAATTATTTTTTATCTAATTTTTTAAAAAATACTCTTTTTTTAAAAATAAATATTAAAATATTCTTTAGATTTTTTATCTAATTTTTTAAAAAATATTTAAAAAATTTAAAAAATTTCTTATAAAATAAATAGTATGTTATTTTAATAAACCAATTAGTTAGAATAATACTATTGGAAAGTATGGCCAATTATCCTTTTCAGCAATTGTATTTGGTGCAAAAAAAAACATAAAATATCAAAGATTTCAAACCAAATATAAATACAAACACCTTTGGTGCAAATCTTTTTAGAAATTCTAAACTTTCTACTTCCACAAAGTTTTTTCCAAGTCCATTGGATGTATTCTTTAAAATATAAATTTCTAACCATACCACTAAACATTTTGTTATACATATAGTACATAATTATACTTAAGTTTATTTGAATTCAATATAATCTAGTATATAATATATAAGATAAAATATTAACTTCTATTTTATATTATTAGATTAATTTAAAGGATATTAAAATTAATAATAAAATAAATAAATATATATATATATATATATATATATATATATATATATCAAAAATATGATCTAATAGATTTATTTTAATATATAAAAAAAAATCAAATATTATAACTTATATATTTTATAAAGCATATTAAATATTTAATACAAATGATGTATTAAAATTATAGTTAGATTTATCAATTTGAATGGTTTATTTTTTAATCATTTTAAAATAAATTTAAATATATATATATATATATATATATATATATATATATATTCTAAATATATATTTTAAATATATTTTTTGAATTTTTAATAAAATAAAATACTTTAAATAAACGTATCAAAAAGCTTTTAATTATTTTAGATGTACTCAAGCTAGTTTAGGCTCTTTCAATGAAAAAATGGGTGTGCCATTAATTCAAAACAAGATACTTTCTATCTTTTTACAATGCTATCAATTATAGTTGGTTATGTCAAATAGATCTTTTGTATATCTTTGATTTATTGTAGATTTAAAGGATATAATAAACCACATTATTTTTCATGTCTTCAACAAAGTTGTTAGTCTCTTCTTTAATCTCTTTCTTATGTGCAAAATAATTCACATGTTATTTTAGAAGAAAAAGATGAATGAATAGGATTTTAAGCTTCTAGTACTCTTTCTTTAGTTCTTCTTTTAAATCTATGTTCTAATAGTGTTCTTTATAGTACTTAGAAATATTCTACTTTCATAAAATCAATATTTAAGGGTTTTACAAAAAATTTAGTTTAATTTTAAGAAAAAAATAGAAAAATTTCAAAACAAAGTAGTATTATAAATTTTATTTTATAAATTATTTGGCAAGACAAGCAAAAAGATATACCAAATAAAAAATATATATAAAGAGAAGATATTTGCTACTTAGTAAGATACTTAAAAAGATATAATAAAATAAAAAATATATTTGAAAGAAAAGAAGATAGCAATATAATATAAAATAAAAAATAAAAAACTTTATAATTTTAAGTATATTTAAAGTATTAATACATTAAAAAAATATAAAATAAAATAATTGAGCAAGAATAGAATAGATTCAAATTCTACATTGTACATATGTATCAAGGATATGAAACACAAAGAACCAAAGTATCAAAATATTCTCGTATGACTCGAAAGGAATAAAGTTTCATTCGAAGAAGGTATAATATTAAACTAAAATAGCTATTGCCAAAGACAAGAAGAATAGAGGTTCTTGAAATAAGACTAGAAACAAAAAAAGCATTGACAAGAGTGATGAAGATATACCTCATCTATAAGATATTATCATATTAATCTATTTTTATTTGCTTCTATCTATTCATATTACCTAGATAACTATTAGAATAAATCTTATATTTGTAACATTATATGTTGAGAAAGTCCAAGATGCATTGAATTATATTTTCCACATACTCTAATCTTTGTTTTCTTTGAAGATAATTGATAGGTCCTCTCAACCATCAATAGTATCCCATACTAGGGCAAGAAGATAATCCTAATATTTGATCATTGTTGAGGCCTTCATAACTTCCTTCAAAAAAAATATTTGGAATATTATCAAGAGTAGTTTCTACCTCTAAAAGTATTACCAAATATTGAATGTCACAAATATAAGATTTATTCTAATAATTATCTAGATAACATAGATAGATAGAAGTAAATAAAAATAGATTAATTTATTAATATCTTATAGAAAAACTTCTTAAAAGCTTCATAGATGCAATTTTATCTTTAAGCATGTCTTTAGGTGATTGATAAGTTAGAAGCTTGGCAAATAAGTTAGCCATGTATTGCACATATTGATAGCTTATGAAATAAGCTAAGTATATAGCGCACATATAAGAAACTTATCTTATAAGTTTGACACGTGTTGGAGGTCCTATAGAACGTCGCCATGTAGCTCTTTGGTAGATAGTATATATAGAAATATGAGTGAAGCCTTCTTCATTCTTATCAATATTTTTTATTTTTTATTTTAGTCTTGTTTCAAGACTCTCTAGTCTTCTTGTCTTCAACAATAGCCATTCTAATTTTTATATTATTCCATCTTTGAATGATTTTTTATTCTTTTGAGTGACATAAGAGTGTATTAATATTTTATTTTTTTATGATTCATGTCCTTGATAGTGTGATAAGAGTGAAGATTTATTGTTCTTGTTTTGTATTTAAGAAGTGAGTAGATTATCTCACTTCTATTATTGCATTTGAAGGTTACAAACTACCTATCTTTAAACTAATATTTTTTGCTTTCTAATCTTAATTTTTTTTCTAAAAGACAGTGGATTACCTCTCTTCGTAGAAATTTTTATTTGATATTAGAGGTTGTGGATTACCCTCTTCTAACTCAAATTGTGGAGTATTTAAGTTGTTTAAGATGGAAGGAAAGATTATGGATACTAAATTTAACAAAAATAAGAATAGATTTATAACTATTATAAATCTTTAGGAACTTGTCAACACTCTTAGGATGGAAATTTCACAAATTATTAATGCTAATCATACAAGCACTATTCCTATGTTTATAGAAAAAATCTAAAGCTTATACTAAGAAGTTGTACAATTGAGGGAAGTAAGTAAATCAGCCTCACAATCAAATCCAAGAAGTCTTGCTTCATAAGCATGAAGAAAACAAAGATTAGTATGTTTGAGAAGTTTGATAGAATAAGATCAAAATTTCAAAGATTTCTACAATAAGTCAAGCTATATCTAAGATTGCATCTTTTCCAATATCCTAATGGATTTATTCAAGTTAGATTTATAGGTGTAATTTTATTTGGAAGTGCTCTTTCTTAATTTACACCTTTGATAGAAAAAGATTCACGACTTCTTTATGATTTGAATTCATTTTTCAAAGTGTTTACAGCCATATTTGAAAAAAAAGATTGAAAGAAGGTAGCAGAGACTAAGCTCTTATCTTTACAACAAGGATCATGGTCAACCACAATATATGTTGTAGAATTCCAAAATCTTGCTTACAATGTAGAATGGAACAACAAAGTTCTTATCAATCAATTTTATTATGGATTGAAGAATAATGACAAAAATTTATTATTAATAACATAAAAAGTGGGCTTTTTAGAATAATTTATTATTCAAACTATTACATATAATAATTGATTATTTGAAAGGTATTAAAAATATAGATTTGTTTAGAAAAGAATGAGTCAATTAATGATAGTAACTCTTAAGTTTTCAAAAATTTATTTGACTAAGCCAGAACCAATGCAAATTGATACAATATATTTTAAATGTCTTACCAAATAGGAAAAGATTTGATATTGTTAAGAGGATTTATACTTATATTGTGGAAAAGCTAAACACACTACTCAACATTATCCAAAGAAGCAACATAATGACAAAATAACAAATATGGTTGCTAAAAAAGATAATATGTCAAAAAACAAGTTTTCTAGCTACAATAGGAACTATTGTCATATGATGTATTGTCCTGTTTGAGAATGCATTAGACACCTAGCTGTGGAGGGTGAAGTTGAGATTCACAAATATCCAAGAACCTTTAACAAGTTTTGTTTGTATAAAAAGAGTATAATTGAATATCAATATGAGAGTGCTTAAGTCAATGCAAAGTGCTTAAAAACACTCTTCTTGGTAACTTTATCTATATATAAATCCCAATTGCTTTGTTACTTGTCACAATCAAGCAACTAGATTTCTCTTTATAAATCCTAACCTTATTCAATGAACTTCAATAAGCTATAGCTTTTAATTTAATTCCCACTTAGTATAAAACTTTGCATACAAATGCAAATATAAGTCTTCTATATGCTTAAAAAGTTTCAACCTAATCCAAGTTACAAATTGTCAAAAATCAACCAAAATCCATACTAATATTACTTTGCAATCAGCTTGAAGATTGATATAGATATTCCAATGGCAATTTCTCCATCTCTAATTATTAATATTAGCTAAAATTTGGTATGTAGCTTGTTCTTTAAGTCTTTTAATATTGTACCAATTTTTACCTTGATTAAATAAGTAGATCTTTAGATATCATAGAAATCCTAAGTAATCCTAAGCTACCAATTTTTGGTACCTCTTTGTACTAAAGATCAAATAAGTCTTGATTGTATTATTAAATTGCTATAAAATTTAAGTCAATCTTAGCACACTTGAGTCAATTGCACACAATAACTAAGAGTGTTGGTCCTAACTTTATTGCATAAAAACTTAATTCCTAATATAAGCTTAATTTTAGATAGCAATTGCTAAGTCCTTCCAAATCCTCTCAAAACAAGTCTAACATCCCTGGAATAAGCTTGAAGCTAACTCTCCAATCCTAATTGCCAATCTCCAAATGACTCGACTCTTTGCCCTTGGTGGCCATTTTTGTGGCTAGAGGTCTGATTTTGACCCTATTTCATATACAGTCGACTATCGAGTATCAATCCAACTTATTTTAAGGATTTTTAAGCTTAATTCTATCTTCAATTTAATCATAGTATCAACCATATTAAATATTTAACTTTTCTATCCTATTTTTATTAACTTATGGCTTTTTAAAAGTAATAATAGAGTTTGTACAACCTAGAAGAAAAATTTAATAACTAACTTTTATCTATTAGCTATTAAAACAAAAAAATAATCTAAGAAGCTTTTATTAACTTTTTTTTAAGTATCTTAAATTCCTATTGAATTAAGATAATTAAGTATTAAGTAGAAATTATTCTTATTCATACTTTTTGCTATATAAACATATTACAATATGACACCATGTGACTAGAATCATGTACAATATCTTATAAAGGTCCTATTCTCTCCTCAAATCCCTAACCTTGTTTTATAATAGATGTATTTTTAGGACCTAAAAATTACAAAGTCTTTGCCTTATTAGATTCAAGAGCCTCAGCTTATTTCATAAATAAAGATTTTATCAAAAAATAAGAAATATTTTTAATTAAAAAAACTAAATCCGTGCACATAGAAGTTATAGATAGTCATTTGTTGTCTTTTGGAGATACCATCTATGAGACTATTCCTTTAGATATAGCAACTAAGGGATATAATAATATAGTAATATTTAATGTGATTAGATCTCTTTCTAATCCAATTATTTTAGGATTATCATGGTTAGAAAAATATAATCTTCAAATAGATTGGACTTCTTGTAACCTTGACTTTTCTCATAGTTTAATCCAAAAATTTATTAATCAAGTAGACATACATAATTCTAATACATCTAAACCTTTATTGATAGGTACAAAAGCCTTTATATATGTGGCAAAAGAAAGATTATCTTTTGTTATATATGCCACATCCATTTCTAATGCTAAAAAGATTACAAGTAGTATTTTTAGTAAGTATTAAGATTTTTAAGATGTTTTTTAAAAAAAATATATAGATATTCTTTCAGAGCATTGACCTTATGATTGTTCAATTAATCTTCAAGAAGGAGCTCAACCACTATTTGGATCAATCTATAGTTTATCACAAAATAAGTTGATTGCATTGAAAGAATATATTGATGAGAACTTGGCTAAAAACTTCATATATCTTTCAAAGTCTCCAATAGAAGCTCTTATCTTATTTGTGAAGAAAAAAGACGGATCATTGTAGATGTGCATAGATTATCAAAGACTTAACAAAACTACCATAAAAAATAGATATCTTTTATCTTTGATTTTAGGACTTCTTGATCAACTTAGAAAAGCAAAGATCTATACAAAAATAGATCTGCGAGGAGCATACAACTTGATTTATATCAAAAAAGATGATAAATAGAAGACTACATTTGAAACTAGGTATGGACGTTTTGAATATAATGTCATATTTTTTGGATTTACAAATGCACTAGTTTCTTTTTAACATCTCACAAATGATATTTTTTATGAGTTTCTTGATGATTTTATTATTTGTTATTTAAACAATATTTTGATCTACTCTAAAAATATAAAAGAACATGAACTTTATATTTGTTGTATGTTATAAAAACTTAGAGATGCAAGATTATATGCCAAGATAAAAAAATATATATTTTATACTATTTAAGTTGATTTTTTATGATATATCATTTCAAAAAGATAATCTAATGATGGATCATAAGAATATTTAAACAATTCTAGATTGGAGAACTTCAAAAACAATAAAAAATTTATAATATTTTTTGAGATTTGTTAATTACTACTAGATCTTTATGAAGAACTTTTTTTAAATTATAGTTCCACTAATATGCTTAACTTATAAAAAAAAACTTGAGTGGAGTAAAAAAATATAAACATCATTTGAAACTTTGAAAATAGTTTTTACTTTTGTACCAATCTTATATTGTATCAACTTCTCCAAAATATTTTTTTTGGAAATAGATGCATCAGATTTTACCTTAGATGCAATATTGTTGCAAATGGGAGTAGATGACAAATTTCATCTAATAGCTTTTTATTTAGGAAAATTTTCAGCAATTAAAATTAATTATAAGATCTATGACAAAGAATTTCTTGCAATCATGGATTCTTTTTAAGAATGGCATTACTCTCTAGAAGAGGCTTTCAATCTAATCACTATATATATGAATCACAAGAACCTCAAATATTTTATATTAGTACGTATTTTGAAGTATCACGAGATTCATTGGAACATGTTTTTATCAAGATTTAAATTCATTATCACTTATCAGCCAAAAAAATAATAAGCTTTGTTTAATGTCCTTTCTAGACGTTCTTATCTTACACCAAAAGAATGAGATGTAATTTTTGATCAATAAAAGATAATCTTCTTGAAGCTATAAAATCAACATTAATTGTTGATTTAATTTTTTTTTCAATAAGTCCAATCAAGTATGTCTTTAGATCTTCTTGTTTATGATATTCATAATAATTCATCTAAATTCAATGATATTTCTAAGTTTAAATTTAAAAACAATCTACTCTATTTCAAGGGATGCTAATATGTCTCAAAAGCAGAAGCACAATTACCTACTTTTGAAGCTCGTGACAACTTCCTTGCAATAAGACATCTTGGATATAACAAGATTTTGGAACTAATATCAAAAGATTTTTGGTGGCTTCAAATGTGGAAGGCAATTAAAGAATTTGTATAGTCATGTAATATTTATTCAAGGTAAAAATTTCCTTGTCATTGACCTTACAAACTTTTTCAACCCTTACATACATTTGAACAGTCTTGGTCTTTTGTCTCTAAAGATTTTATCACAGATCTATTAATTTCAAGTTTATATGATTCTATATTCATAATTGTAGATTGTTTCATAAAGATGGCACATTTTTTACTATGCACAAAATCTATCATAGGTGAAGAAACAACTAAACTCTTCTTTAACAATATCTATTGCTATCATGGATTGCCAAGGGATATTATATTAGATAGAGGGACACAATTTGTATCAAAATTTTAGAAAACCTTTTTCAAGATATTAAAGGTAGACATAAAATTATTTTTAATCTTCCACTCTCAAATTAATATACAAAAAAAATAAATAAATCAAGTTTTGAAGCAATATTTGAAGTGTACCATCACTTATAATCAAAATGATTGAACAACTCTTTTGCCATTGGTAGAGTTTGCTTATAATAATTTGATATATTTTTTTATTCAACAAACATATTTTTTTATTAATTATAGTTATCATCCATGACTTAATACTTTTGACTTTTTAAAAGCTAACAATCATATGGCAAAAGACTTGACAAATTGATTGTCAGAATTACATATAATAATAAAGATAAAATTAAAAGAAATTCAAGAATAACAAAAGACCAATGTAGATATCTATTATAAGAAAAAAGCTCAATTCTAGGTAGAAAATAAGATATGGCTACTTCATTATAATATTAAGATTATTTATTTTTGTGATAAGCTAGATTATTGAAGGCTTGGACTATTTTTGAATTATAAAGAAGTCAATCCAATTGCTTATTGATTAAATGTATCAAAGTCTATGAAGATCCATCTTATATTCTATGTATCTTTGTTTGAACTATATAAGACAATAGATGTACAAAGAAGAAGACAAATTTCACCACTTCTTATAAAAATAGATAATAATAAAGAATTTGAAGTGTAAGAGGTCTTAGATTTGAGGCGACACTGAAATGGATTGGAATATCTTATACACTAACATAGATATGATATTAGTGAATGCACATGGAAGCAATCCAAGAATCTAGCAAATACATTAGCTAAAATCAATGCATTTCATTGATGATATCTATCAAAACCAAGATAAAGAGAGAAAAAAAAAATTTATTATAAAGCAAAGCAGGTTCAATAGAGATTTTATTCTATCTTAAATCAATATTTACTATTTTTTTAGATTTTAGTATTAAAAAAATAAAAAATCAACAACCAATAAATTTAGCTCAAAAGCTATCATTTGTTGAATTATTGAATAAGATATTACAGCTGTCACAATCTTCAAGATAACGGAATAGAAATGAAGATACTCAAGAATGACATGTTCTTCCTTGAATTGATGGCAAGATATCACATATTTGGTATCACAACTTTAGAAGAGACTCCCGTTGTCATGTAATAATACGACTATTAGATGACAAAGAAAAAGAATAATTATAATATATAGAAGCTTAAATAGAAATATTTTAGCAAATTATCTTAGAATTAAAGATAATAGATAAGAAAGCAAAAAAAATTAAAAGAGCTAATGCTGCCTTTATAGAAGAGGCTTCTACTTTGTATGGCGATAAATAAGGCAAAATAAAGTATATTAGAAAAAATAAGTAATATAAGCATGTTTAGAGAGGAGTTGAAAATAGATTTTAGAAAATTTTATCTTAAAAATCTTAGAGTTGATATTTAGAGAGGACCAATTGTGAGCCTAGATTGAAATCAGACCTTGAGGTACAAAACCACATGCTTATAGCGGATTGAAGGCTTTTTGTAGATTGGAGAGTTGGATTAGTAAGTAGACTTAAGAAAATATGTGTAAGTGTTGATTTTGAGAGATTTAGGTAGAAATTGACTATGTAAGAGCTTTGCAAAGTCAAGGTTGTATTGCGTGACTCTGAATTTTGTGAAGTGAAGAAGGGTTTACAAATTTGAGCATTCTGTGAATTTGACTATAGATCTATAAGTAAAAATTTAAGAATTTGTGATTGTAATTGTCATTAATATATAATTATAAATTATAGATTTGATTAGGATTTATTAGGATTTGTTAGGATTCATTTAGAGCTTGACTAAGATTTGTTGAGGATTTGATCAAAATTTGATTAGGATTTGATTAAGGTTGTTAGGATTTGACTAAAATTTGATTAAGATTTAATTAAGATTGGACTAGGATTATTAAAATTTAATTAGGATTGGACCAAGATTATTAGGATTTGGTTAGAATTAGACCAAGGTTGTTAGATTTGAATCAAGGTTATCAGGATTTGATTAGGATTTGATTAGGATTTGACTAGAATGTCACAAACATACTTTAAGCCATTATTAGAACTTTTTGTAGTCTTCTAGAATCTTTTATAGTTTTTTAGAATCTTTTAGAATCTTCTAGAATCTTCTTTAGTCTTTGAAAATCTTCTAAAATCTTCTTCAAGCTTCTAAAATATTCTAAGATAGTCTTAGGATCCTCTAGAATCTTCTTCAACCTTCCAAAATCTTTTGTAGATTTTTTAGAGTCTTTCAGAATCTTCCTCAAGTTTCTAGAATATTTTAAGATATTCTTAGAAGGTCCAATAGGACATAAGGCTTCATAGTATAAATAAGAGGCAAGATTGGGGAGTACCTTAGTCTTGCCAACACAAGTCTTGGAGCAATCCAAAGTGTTGTCTTGTTCTTGATATTAATCTAGTTTCTTATTCTTAATCTAGTTCTTGTTCCTATCCATCCAGTTCTTTGTTTTTGAAGTTATTCTAGTTCTGATTTCTTCTCTTTGGTTCTTGGCTAACCTGCTATCTTGCATCCTTGACAGTTTGATAAGACTGACTTACATAATTACATCAAAGCTTAAATCTCTTGATAGAGAGTGGATTACCCCTCTTCAAGATACTATTGCATTCTAGAGGAGTGCGGATTACCCCCCTCTAGATTGATATGCTTATTTATTGTAGTTGATTTTTCTTTGGAAAGAATGGATTATCCCCTTTTTAAGCTATATCACTACATTTTAGAAGTCGCAGATTATCCTCCTCTAAACTAATTATCTAAAAATATTCTTTTTAGTATAGAAAATATTAATGGCTTATCGATTTTTTCTTTTTTAAGATAGAAATAGATCAGGTTAATAGAAGTGCATCCTCACAAACAAAGAATAGAGTGGCAACTCTTGCAGATCTTTGAGCCCTATTGGATATAATACGAGAAAAAATGATATTTTTTTATAACCTAAAAAAAGAATTACAAATAGAGCAAGTATCTGAAGAAATTAAGCGAGAGATTCATAACTTGCAATAAGATATTATTCGATTAAGAGAATCAAGTCGTAGACAAGTTATGCACATAACTTTTCCAAAAGTTCAAAGGGTTGTATTAAAAGAGCCAAAAGCTAATATGTCTGATAAGTTTGATAGAACAAGATCCAACTTTCGAGAATTTGTACAACAAGTGTGACTTTACTTACGACTATATCTTTGTCATTATTAAGATAGATTCATTCAAGTTGCTTTTTTGGGCACCTTTTTATCAAAAAGTGCTCGATCATAATTTTATCAAAAAGTGCTCGATCATAATTCTCCGATCTTATATAATTTAGAAGCTTTTATGAAAAGATTTACTGCTACATTTGGAGATAGTGATTGAGAGAAGGTGGCAGAGAGGAAGATCCAAAATCTACGACAAGGACAACGTTCAGTTATAATTTATGCCGTAGAATTTCAACAACTTACTTGAGACCTTGATTGGAATGATAAGACTTTTATGACTCGATTTTATTATGGCCTAAAGGATGATGTAAAGAATTTATTGATCACAATGCCAAAAGTTGAAAGCTTAGAGGAACTCATAGCTTAAGCTATTACTTGTGACAATTGCCTATTTGAACTACGAAAAGAAAGGTAATCAATTTTCAACAATATCTATCAAGGTACAATTGCTACATCTTCAAGAGTATTGGAAAAGCCATTAACATATCCTAAACCTATGCAAATTGATGCGACTCAATTCAAGCCATTAATACCAGCAGAACAGACTAGATGTCAGTAAGAGAATTTATGCCTATATTGTGGAAGACCCAATCATAAGGCAACAAATTGCCCAAATAAGTCTAGAGAATTCAAGGCACGAGGTATAATACCCAAATTAGAAAGGTTAAAAAACAAAGACGTCTAACTACAATAGGAACCTTGCGGTTGGACACCTCCAAATCTAAAGTATCAAAAAAAGGTCTCATTTTACCTTCGGATCCAACATCTTGTTTTATACTTCTTATATATATAAGAATCTTGAAACAAGAAATTTTTGCTAAAGTCCTTTGATGGATGACACCTTGCATCAAGAAATGTTGTCGAAGAAATCCAACTGTTGGAAGTGATACTAGGAGATCAAGTATCACAAATTATTTTCAACAACATTAGATGACCGACAAATCTTATTGTCATTGGACTTCCTTGATTTGAGCTACATAATCCTGATATTGATTGGAGTATGCGGAAGATTTTTTCAAGATCTACATATCAAAAGAAAAAACGAGGTACTACTCTATTCCTTAAAGCTAAAGCATTTATGCAAGCAGCAAAAAAAAAAGATGCATTTGCTCTGTATGTTATTCCAATGAAAGATCCAACTAAGCAATTGAAGTAGGAAATTCGTAGTCCATATTGTGACTTGGAAGATGTATTTGAAAAGAAAAAAGTAGACGTATTATCCGAACATCATCCGTATGATTGTGCAATCAAATTACAAGAAGGAACTCAACGTCTATTTGGTCCAATTTACAATCTGTCACAAACAGAGCTTACAGCCTTACGAGAATATATTGATGAAAATCTAGCCAAGAATTTTATTCGACATTCAAAATCACCTACTAGAGCTCCTATATTATTTGTGAAAAAGAAGGATGGTTCTTTACGTATGTGTGTTGGCTATCGAGGTTTGAACAAGATAATTATAAAAAATCACTATCCATTACCATTAATCTCATAATTATTGAAACAATTAGGACAAGAAAAGATTTTTACAAAGATTGATTTGAGAGGTGCCTACAATCTAATCAAGATTAAATAAGGAGATCAATAGAAGACAATATTCCACATAAGGTATGGACATTTCGAGTACAATGTTATGCCTTTTGGACTTACAAGTACACCTGCAGTCTTCCAACATATGATGAATGATATCTTACAATGATACTTAGATGACTTTGTAGTCATCTACTTGGATGATATCTTGATCTTTTCTAAGAATGAAAAAGAGCATGAATATCATATACGGGAAGGTATTTGAGAAACTACAAGAAAGTGGATTGTATGCCAAATTAGAAAAATATTCTTTTCACCAACCATCAGTCAAATTTTTGGGATATATCGCTTCAAAAAATGAGATTTCTATGGATCCAAAGAAGATACAAACTGTTATGGAGTAGAAACAATTGTCATCAATTAGAGATGTACAATATTTCTTGGAATTTGTAAATTTCTACAGAATCTTCATCAAAGATTATTCTAAGATTGCAGCTCCATTAACGCAACTCATAGACAAGGACAAATTTATTTGAGATGATAAGGCTGAAGAAGCATTCAAGAACCTAAAAGAATCTTTCACTTCTGCTCCAATACTTATCCATGCAGATCCAACAAAATCATTCATTCTAGAAATGGATGTCTCAGATTTTACATTGAAATCTATAATCTCTTAAACCAGTGATGATGGTCAATTACATCCAATAGCATTCCACTTTCAAAAAAATTTAGCTGCAAAGATTAATTACGAGATCCATGACAAAGAATTATTGGCAATTGTTGATGTTTTTGAAGAATGGCGCCATTTGTTGGAAGGGGCTCAACACAAAATCATGGTATATATTGACCACAAAAATTTGGAATATTTTATGAGTGCTCGAGTTCTAAATCGTCGACAAGCACAATGGAGCATGTCATTATCTTGATTTGATTTTATAATTACATATCATTTGGGAAAACTTCAAAAAAAACCAGATGTCCTTTCTCAACGATCATATCTTGCACCAAGAATATGAGACATTGTATTGGATCAACAAAAATCAATCATGTTGAAGCCGTCCAATTTATAATTAAAGACATTGACGATATCTACCTATACAGATACAACTCTCAAGACAAAAATCCAGAAAACAATGAAGACAGATCTATTTATAAAGAACATCCAGCAACGTTTAAAAAATGCACATGTGGAAGAAAATAATAATTTCAAATTCAAAGATGGATTGTTATACTTCAAAAATCTCTTATATGTTCTTTTAAGACCTACAAGACTTCAAATTCTTCAAGCTCAACATGACTTTCTAGTAGCTGGGCACTTTGGCTTCAATAAGACCTTAGAATTGATATTAAGAGACTATTGGTGGCCTCAAATGTAGAAACTGGTGAAAAAATTCATCCAATCATGCGAAATTTGTATGCAAACAAAGATTCCAAGACACCAACCATATGGACTTCTGCAACCCCTTCTAGTTCTTAAGGGCCCATGGCAATTGTTATCTATGGACTTCATTACAGACCTCCCAATTTCAAATGGAAAAGATTCAATTTTTGTGGTGGTAGACCATCTTATCAAGATGGCACACTTTATCCCATGCAACAAGATTATTTTTGGAGAGGAAATAGCCAAGCTTTTTATTGATAATATTTATCAAATACATAGCCTTCCAATTTATATTATTTCAAATCAAGGACCGCAATTTGTATCAAACTTTTGGAGAGGATTATTTTGGCTTTTAAATGTCAAGATCAATCTTTCATCCACTTATTATCCTCAAATTGATGGTCAAACAGAACGAGTGAATCAAATCTTCGAACAATATCTTTGTTATAGTATAAATTACTAATAAGATGATTGGACGGACTTTCTACCATTGGTTGAGGTTGCATATAATAACTCCAAACATTCTTCAACAAAGCAAACTCCATTCTTTTCAAACTATGGATACCACCTTAAAGCAGATCTATTCCAAAATTAAGATGTGGGAAGCCCTGCTGCAAAAAGTCAAGCTACTTATTTAAAAACCATCCATGAAGAATTAGAATTCTAATTACATATAGCCCAAGATCGATATAAAGACTATGCAGATATTTATCACAAGAACCAACCAAATTTCAAAGTAGGAGATCGTGTCTGGTTACTTCGACAAAATATACAAACAAATCGACCATCACAAAAATTAGACTATCAAAGACTTGGACCTTTTACAATTCTATATCAAATAAATCTAGTAAGTTTTCGTCTCAAACTACCAAGTAGCATGTACATTTATCCAGTCTTTCATGTCTTGCTTTTAGAAACCTATTATAAATCAAATATTGTTAGAAGAACTATTCCACCACTAGCTCTAGTTGAAGTCAATCAAGAGATTGAATACGAGGTAGATAAAATATTAGATTCACATATAAGACATGGACGATTGGAATATATTATCCATTGGAAGGATTATGGAGTTAGCAAAAGAACATGGGAACCCTCAGATAATCTTAAGAATGCACCTATGAAGGTTCGCCAATTCTATCAACAATATTCTAAAAAACTTAGATTCAATGGTCATCTCTTGGCTTTTAAATGACGCTTCATTTCAACAACAAAAGACCAATATAAAAAGGAGAGAGCCATGCTAAGACCTGTACTTGTATTTTCTTAGGATAGAACAGATCTTGCTAGAAGCTTATTAGTTATCATATCAAATCTTTGCATTTCAAGGGAATTACAAGAACAAGAATCAGAATACTCTTTTGCCATACAAGCGGTTCAGGAATCATTGCAACTTTTATAATTTGCTAAGTTTGAAGAACATGGATAAGATGAAGAAGGAGTATCTCAACGTCAAGTAAGGCCATGCTTAGAATTTTTGGAGATACGGCCTCATCACAAAAATCTCGATTCAAATGCTCGAGCTTTGGTAATATTCCTTGAAGTTGGAAAGGTGACTCCAAGTAGATTAGAAATTATTTTCGGAAGATGTTTTGAAGGTCGCAACAAAGAACAAAGTCTTGGATGGGATGTTGGTCTAACAAAGATTATATCTGGAGGTCATCTATGCCATCTCAAGGGACTTATTGAATCGATAATCAACAAATAAAAGATGAAATATGTTGCTTCTCTACTTTGACGAATTTTAGAATTTTTATGCATGTGATTTGATCATCAAATTGCTTTAGCTCCTCATGAAACTCATTGCTAGAAGGGAAGGTGATGTCACGGACATACTTTAAGCCATTACTAGAACTTTCTATAGTCTTCTAGAACCTTCTATAGCTTTCTAAAATCTTCTAGAATCTTTTAGAATCTTTTAGAATCTTCTTTAGTCTTTGAAAATCTTCTAGAATCTTCTTTAAGCTTCTAAAATAT